>VYZM01001255.1:77321-99784 GCA_013398915.1 Dromas ardeola | reverse complement strand
AACCCTCTGGTTCCCTAAACCATTAAGGCCTTAACACAAGTTTACGTCATGTTCAGTGTTTACAGCCAACAGAGGAAAAAATCAGGATCTTCATATAGTTTTGTGTTGTTGGAGATTTTTTTACTTCTTGAAGGAATAGGAAGGGAAAACCATCACTGTACAATCAGAAGCTTTTCTTTGTAATCATTAAAGGCTCAAAAGTTGGAAGGCATAAGGGAGAATGAGTTTTTTTCTCTTTGTGAAGACTTAATCTACCACCCCCAAAAATTCAGTGTTAAAAAATACCTAAATTGATAGGTTTGCTAGTTATAAACTAGCAGATTTCTCATCGTATTTTTTTTGCTCCATGAATCATTTTTAGCATTTATTTCACACCTCCTTTTCCAAGCTTATTTGAGGATTGCACGTAAGGATCAGAGACACTGTAGTATCTGTAGTAAACTGAAAAATACATGAGCAGTTTAAACTACACAGATATGTGCATTTCAGTAAGTATAGTCTTCACTCATTCATATACATTAACTGTGACAGTAAAAAGAAACGAAGTCCACAATAACTACACAAAATGGGACAAAGCAAAATGTTATCTATTGACCTGCTTATATCCTGAAGGTACAAACGACTATGCAGACAAGTTTTCCTCTAGGGGTTCAACGGTGGTGAAGGCTCATTATTCTGTGAAGTCTCAAATTTGTGAGAAAAAATAAGTGTTTTCTGAAATAAGTATGGTAGTCTGTATAAGTATGGAATAATGGTAGTGCTTCACCAGTATGATCAAAAAGAGAGGAAGGTAAGAGTTCACAGTTGAAAGTTGTTTTGCTGTGAAACTGTATGCAATTTATTTAATGCAACATATGTCAAAGCTTCATCTTATTTTTTCTGCCTATCTATATAACTAGATAGACAGATATCACTTTATATAATCTATCCCATTTGACACCATGAATGACTTGGAGCACTTCAAAGCTTCAGAATTGATAAGCAAGGCCAAACTGATCAAGGGGTATTATAGCACTATTCCAAGAAGGCCACAATATCCAATAAAGTAAGTTAAAAAAAAGTCAACCTTTTAATTTTGAAATTGTGGGTTCTCTAAATCCAGATACATGTTTCACCTTTCCCAACTGATTAAACAGCAGACAAAGCATCTACTACCAGTGGCTGATTTAATTATAGCTATCAGCCCTCCACTGTTGCAAGCAGTGGTTGACACTTGCTAAAAGCCAGTAAAGTAACAAGTAGAGAATGCTGTACAATTAATCAATATCCAGGAAAAAAAAAAAAACAAAAAAAACCCCACAAACATTGGAGAAGCTAGGGCAAAGCAAAGACTATAATTCTATCACATCTACACTGTAACAACAGTGGACTGTATCTATGTGATGGGTTGACCTTGACTGCCTGCCAGGTGCCTGTCAAGCCACTCTGTCACTCCTGACTTCTCTACCTCCTCCCCCCTCAGGACAGGGAACTGGGGTTGTGGTCAGTCCATCACAAGTTGTCTCTGCCACTCCTTCCTCTTCACACTCTTCCCCTGCTCCAGAGTGGGCCCCTTCCACAGGAGACAGTCCTCCACAAACTTCTCCAGCGTGGGTCCCCCATGGGGTCACAAGTCGTGCCAGCAAACCTGCTCCAGCATGGCCTCCTCTCCATGGGGCTACAGGCCCTGCCAGGAGCCTGCTGCAGCACGGGCTCTACAGGGGGACACAGCCTCCTTTGGTCATTCAGCTGCTCTGGCTTGGGGTCCTCCGCTCTGCTGTGAACCTCCATGGGCTGCAGGGGAGCAGCCTGTCTCACTATGGCCTTCACCACGGGCTGCAGGGAATCTCTGTTTTAGCGCCTGAAGCATCTACTTCCCCTCCTTCTTCACTGACTGGTGTCTGCAGAGTTGTTTCTCTCACATATTCTCACTTCTCTCTCCCAGCTCCTGTTGCACAGGGGTTTTTCTACACTTTCTTGAATATCACAGAGGTGCTACCTGTATCGCTGACTGACTCAGCTTTGGCCAGCGGTGGGTCCATCTTGGAGCCAGTTGGAACTGGCTCCATCCAACACAGGGCAGCTTCTGACATCTTCCCATAGAAGCCACCCCTGCAGCCTCTCTGCTACCAAAACCTTGCCACCTACACCANAACCCTCTGGTTCCCTAAACCATTAAGGCCTTAACACAAGTTTACGTCATGTTCAGTGTTTACAGCCAACAGAGGAAAAAATCAGGATCTTCATATAGTTTTGTGTTGTTGGAGATTTTTTTACTTCTTGAAGGAATAGGAAGGGAAAACCATCACTGTACAATCAGAAGCTTTTCTTTGTAATCATTAAAGGCTCAAAAGTTGGAAGGCATAAGGGAGAATGAGTTTTTTTCTCTTTGTGAAGACTTAATCTACCACCCCCAAAAATTCAGTGTTAAAAAATACCTAAATTGATAGGTTTGCTAGTTATAAACTAGCAGATTTCTCATCGTATTTTTTTTGCTCCATGAATCATTTTTAGCATTTATTTCACACCTCCTTTTCCAAGCTTATTTGAGGATTGCACGTAAGGATCAGAGACACTGTAGTATCTGTAGTAAACTGAAAAATACATGAGCAGTTTAAACTACACAGATATGTGCATTTCAGTAAGTATAGTCTTCACTCATTCATATACATTAACTGTGACAGTAAAAAGAAACGAAGTCCACAATAACTACACAAAATGGGACAAAGCAAAATGTTATCTATTGACCTGCTTATATCCTGAAGGTACAAACGACTATGCAGACAAGTTTTCCTCTAGGGGTTCAACGGTGGTGAAGGCTCATTATTCTGTGAAGTCTCAAATTTGTGAGAAAAAATAAGTGTTTTCTGAAATAAGTATGGTAGTCTGTATAAGTATGGAATAATGGTAGTGCTTCACCAGTATGATCAAAAAGAGAGGAAGGTAAGAGTTCACAGTTGAAAGTTGTTTTGCTGTGAAACTGTATGCAATTTATTTAATGCAACATATGTCAAAGCTTCATCTTATTTTTTCTGCCTATCTATATAACTAGATAGACAGATATCACTTTATATAATCTATCCCATTTGACACCATGAATGACTTGGAGCACTTCAAAGCTTCAGAATTGATAAGCAAGGCCAAACTGATCAAGGGGTATTATAGCACTATTCCAAGAAGGCCACAATATCCAATAAAGTAAGTTAAAAAAAAGTCAACCTTTTAATTTTGAAATTGTGGGTTCTCTAAATCCAGATACATGTTTCACCTTTCCCAACTGATTAAACAGCAGACAAAGCATCTACTACCAGTGGCTGATTTAATTATAGCTATCAGCCCTCCACTGTTGCAAGCAGTGGTTGACACTTGCTAAAAGCCAGTAAAGTAACAAGTAGAGAATGCTGTACAATTAATCAATATCCAGGAAAAAAAAAAAACAAAAAAAACCCCACAAACATTGGAGAAGCTAGGGCAAAGCAAAGACTATAATTCTATCACATCTACACTGTAACAACAGTGGACTGTATCTATGTGATGGGTTGACCTTGACTGCCTGCCAGGTGCCTGTCAAGCCACTCTGTCACTCCTGACTTCTCTACCTCCTCCCCCCTCAGGACAGGGAACTGGGGTTGTGGTCAGTCCATCACAAGTTGTCTCTGCCACTCCTTCCTCTTCACACTCTTCCCCTGCTCCAGAGTGGGCCCCTTCCACAGGAGACAGTCCTCCACAAACTTCTCCAGCGTGGGTCCCCCATGGGGTCACAAGTCGTGCCAGCAAACCTGCTCCAGCATGGCCTCCTCTCCATGGGGCTACAGGCCCTGCCAGGAGCCTGCTGCAGCACGGGCTCTACAGGGGGACACAGCCTCCTTTGGTCATTCAGCTGCTCTGGCTTGGGGTCCTCCGCTCTGCTGTGAACCTCCATGGGCTGCAGGGGAGCAGCCTGTCTCACTATGGCCTTCACCACGGGCTGCAGGGAATCTCTGTTTTAGCGCCTGAAGCATCTACTTCCCCTCCTTCTTCACTGACTGGTGTCTGCAGAGTTGTTTCTCTCACATATTCTCACTTCTCTCTCCCAGCTCCTGTTGCACAGGGGTTTTTCTACACTTTCTTGAATATCACAGAGGTGCTACCTGTATCGCTGACTGACTCAGCTTTGGCCAGCGGTGGGTCCATCTTGGAGCCAGTTGGAACTGGCTCCATCCAACACAGGGCAGCTTCTGACATCTTCCCATAGAAGCCACCCCTGCAGCCTCTCTGCTACCAAAACCTTGCCACCTACACCAAATACAATCTATAACGGTGAAACATTTTTACTGAATGAATAAAATCACTGGAAGCAGAAAAGCACAGCATCAGTGGAAAAGACCATGACCAGTGAAAGAAAGCAAGATCAGCAACAAGCTTGGATACACACTAAACATTAATCTGTAAGAGACAGCATCATCCAGTGAAACATAACTCTTTCCTGGAACTCTCTCATGATTCCCTGCACACCCCCGTCACCCAAGTACCTGGCAGCCCAACAGCACCTGCAGATGTGCCAGAACCCCATGGGACATTTTTTGTTTAACCACATGTCTACCAACGTTTTGATATCTAAATATATATGCATAGTAATACATATCTATATAAAAAGGAGAATATAAGCTCTGCATTTTCAAGTCTCTTTGTCTAAATTTTAGAGATAAAATTCAATATGCAAGCACCCAAGTTAACAGTTTCACCTTTGGAAGTCCCTCCGTTTTCAACAAGAGCTACAGTTATGCACTAGTTTCCAGAAGTTGTTGGTGTAGCTAAATGCTTCTCATGGGTTGGCAAGAAAAACCAAAAAAACAAAACAAAAAAAAAACCAAACAAAAACAACAACAAAAAAACCCACACAGCCTACCAAGTGTAACATTTCTTTGAAAATTCTGAACTCAGGCTTGTTACAAGTAGAATTTAAATTCACAATAATTTTGCTCCTAATCTCTTAATTTGCTCTAAAAGCAATAGTTTCACTGCACCATTAGTCCCTTAAATTTCCTGTTTGATGCTAACAGGATGTGACCGCTTATGCTCTAAACTGGTGAAAGCACTTTTTTCCCCCCTCTCAAGCCTTTCAAAAGGGTGTTTACCAGTTACATCAGCAGCAGAGCTGAAAATGAAACCAGCTATTAGATGTTTGTACCAACAGGCATGAACAACTAAGCACAAAAATATCTGGTCAGGTTCTTTTTAGCACACTCCACTATCTGCAAACAAGTTCATAATTATTGAGCTGAGGATGTGTAAACACAGGAAAGGGAAAGATTGTGTTGGCAAGCACGTATCCTAATGTGCAACCCGACAAATACAAGAAGGCTCATTTGGCCAACTGAGAGAAGTCCCAACATACTCCTGTTGAAACACAGAATCATGAAAAAAAAGTTATTTATTAAGAACCTTATTGAATTCACTAAAAAAAAAGAAAATCCACAAAAAGAATTGATTACTACTTCTACATTAAAGAATCAGTAGGAAATGAAGCTTCCTATACTGGAAATAAAAACATGAACCAGACTGTCTTTAGGGATATTAAAGGTTTTTCTCTTCCTAAAGCAGCAACACGCACCACAGAAGATACCCAGACACAGGCTATTTGGCTTGTTGATGAAAGAGGCTATACTGTTAAAACTCACAGAACAACTTAAATTAATATCTTCAGCTAATGACAGCAGTAGTCCTCATGAATCTGGGGAAACTGCAACATCCTTGGGTCTTACACTAAAGAACACAATTATCCTTCATTCTATAACCTCAGAAATTACTTGGTTCCTCTTGCTCATCAGCAAATCATGTAAAGAATGAGGTGGGGGGGAAACGGGGGACGGGACAGGGACACAGCACTACGGGTTGGTTCAGGCTTCCCCTAAAATCAGTCCTCTTAGATGGGAATGGTAAGGTCTTAATTTAACAGCCAGCAACCAGCACCTTGCAAATCCTAGCCTGGAAGTTTGTTTTTCTGCAATCCTTTTTCTTGTTCTCTTTAGGAGAAGCATGGCTCAAACCTGATGGCCACTGAGAAGGTGAAACATGAAAAGACAGCATGTACTGTGAAGAGACTGCCTCCTTCTAAGTGGCACTGGCATTCTCTGGTTGAGGTGTTAAAGCCTCATTGATGACAATGCCAAGTTAAGGTATTTACACCCCGTCCTCCCCCTCCTCCAAGCTATTTCTTTGCTTCTTCTGGAAAAAAAAAAAACTTCGCAAAACTGGAATAGTTACATCACTCATTTCACTGGATGAGACTGGCAAACACTCAGGTTAGTACAACCCAATGAACTGTAGTGCTGCAATCTGGGGGAGAGAACAAGCGATAGTAAATAAAAGGGGTTTTGGAACTGTTTCACCATTTTAATGTGAAGCTACAGTCTAAACCTCCCCGCTCCTGATATGAAAACAATGCTCAAATACATCCATGACTGCACGTCCTCTCATAGGCAGGGAACACCAAAAAACACATTTACTTGCTCACATACAGCATTCAGAGCAACGGAAATAAAAGGTGTTACTCATGAAACTACAATAGTGCATGGTAACAGCAGGAGGAGGAACATGTTAGTAAATACAGTAAATAATAACCAATTGTTAAATGCAAAAATATGAAGGATGCTTGCTACATTTATGAGAAAATAAAGGGAACAGAGGGCAGAAATCAGTTTTGCTTTTCCTGATTCAACGGCTGCTAGGATATAAGCGAAACCAGTGATACTCTACTCCTAGCTTGCTGAAATAGAAAACTCAAAAGCTGGTAACAAAACCCTAAGCTTCCCTTGGAGTTAACTACTTCCCAAGCTCCCAGTGCCTATTTAAAAACAAACACACACAAACCCCACAAAACAAACCACACCAAAGAACCAAAAACACCCACCCACCTCCAAGGGCCAGGGCAGCAAGACAATTTCAGAAGACCAATGCTAGGTGGGAATTTTGGGAGACATTCACTTATATTATCTGTTTCCTGTATTCTGTGAAGTAAATTCTAACCAGATTTCAATTTACTGTTTCTGTTTTGTTTTCCTTTAAAATATTCAGAAATCTTTTACGCAATTAAGATCTGAAGTTCTTGATCAAACTATTTTATAAAACCTCTTTACTTAGTTTTAATGACGTTGATGGTACCAATAATATTTTCTTGGTTCTCCTGCTTTATTGAAACTAGAGAGTATCTAACCAGGTATTTGTTGCAACAGTTATTTTCCAGTGCAGTTATTTATCTAAACTGACTACGTTATAAAACAAACCTGAAGAGTTATTATGACAAGTAAAACCCACCATATCAAAAGAAATCTTTGGAATATTTATTTATATTCATTTCTATAACTGTAGAAAAGAAGCAATACAACAAAGCAGTCAGTACTTGGCCTTATCATGCCAAAAGCTTAACAATGACAAAAAGAGATTGACTTTGTAAAAACAGAACAACAAAAGTATTATTTCTAAACTGAGAAAAGAAGCAAAAAAACCTCTTGGCAAATATCTACATAATAAAATATTCTACTTCAAGTACAGCCTTTAACTGAAATGCAGTAATATTCAATATTCTTATATTCCTAGACAAGGCATCAGTAAGGCACAGGTGTATCAGATATATCAGAGTACAGATCTGTAATTTAAGGCAAGATTCATTATAGAAACACCCTTAGCAAAAAAAGAGGATAAGGAAGATTATAGATAAAGTTTAGATTAACAAAATAAATTTAAAAGTGTTCAGATACCCAAACAACTGTAATTTTGGCTTTTTTTCCTTTTTTCTTTTTTTTTCTTACATTTATATTGACTTTTCATATTAACACTACATAACAACTACACTATAACACACACACACACACACACACTGTCACTACACAATCACAACACAGGTAGTTGCAGCTTACTTCTCATACATTGCCTTTTTGCTCTTTTTCTCAGGCAGCCCTAAAACTAAATTCCATTCAGACAGCCAAACTATCCAAGTAAGTGCCACTACAACATTTCATCAGAAGAATGGTTTCTAATTGTATATCATTAACAATGCTGCTGAGATTAGCATTAGATCTGAGCTTCATTTCTGATGTTTGACTTGATTGCATATTCTTTGAGTGAGTATTTGTAGTGTTACTAAGAAAACATTGAGAGGAATAAACTGATTTTTAAAACCACTGTGCTTGAGTCTCACTCATTTCTCCTTCCCAAAACAAAAAAAGCCATAGAAATTCAAGAGTATCTACTATGACAAACTGAAGTTTGAAGGAAACTGTAGGAGCCCCTCAAACCTTCATGGAATATTAAAAAACTGAGCTTTTTTAACAGCCACGACATTGATATTTCAGTATTTCAACACTGATGTTTTGAAATGGCTAAAGAATTCCTTTACATTATGGAACTCGCATGTTTGGGTTTTCGTGTTTGTCACTTTTAAGTTAATACATAGCTGGGAACATGAAATATGTATCCCAATAGGATACTGAAGTGAACTCCATGCCCCACTAGCCACCATATCTCCCTTTAAAAAAAAAAAAAAAAAAACCACCACAAAAAAAACAACTATGCAGTAGAAATAATCATAGCTACTGTGCAGCTAGTGATCACAGCTATTTGGTACAGCTAGCTGCACCAAGCTACTTCAGAACTGCTTTGCTTTCAGAATCCATTAATTTCTACATTTTCTTTCATTGTTGCTGTGAAAAAGATCCATGGAAACAAACAGGACAAATTCCTGACTTTCTATACAAAGAAAACAATGAAAATTAAATACACAGAGCACCCAGACTAAGAGATGGTAAGCCGATGGAAGAGGTATAAAACCATATTAAACCGCTTATGCTTCGAGTTTAGTCCTTTGAGGGATTATGTCTGGATCTACTGTACGAGTAAATGCTGTGTATCACATACTGTCAACATCTATTCAAGCAGAAAGGAAGAGATACTGTCTTAATTCCTCCAGTTATGACAACATAGTCAAAAGAGATAAACCAGCACAGGGGAATGGAAGGGAAGAGGCATTGCTAGTCATTTGCCCATAGGAAGCAACAAACCTTTCAGAGCAGTAAGCACAGCTGAAGCAGTGTGGCAACCACACAGCTTTTTAGCTCAGTGGAGAATGCCAAAGCACACAAAGCCTACAGCCTTGTAGACTACACAAAAGGCTGGAAAAAGCGAGCATGTGCACATGCTTCTATCTTCCTAAGTACCTGCTGTTTGTAGCAATGCCAAATAAAATATGCAAAAGATTTTGTATGTTATAAACTGGTATTTTATAGTAAGCCTCAAAATTCCACTCACTGAAGCGTCAATATTTATTAGCGTTTCCACAATCTGAGCAGCACTATTAATAAAATCAGAGCAGATGGAAGCTGCTGTCATATCTTGGGGTAGGGAGGCGTGGGTTCGTGGGGGAAGGAGGGGAGGGTTAGCAATAACAACTCCTTCACAGAAATTCATAGAGAAGTTCTGAAAATAAAATTTTCTATTGGGTATTCTTTTTATTCATGAGAAATACTTGCCTCGAGAAATCCTTACAATATGAGGCAAAAGCAACTTAGTGCCATCTGCACTGGCATCATTTAATAAAGAAAAAAAAAGCTGATTCTGAACATGTATTGCTTTTCCATAGAGCTTGTAACAGAAAATTGAACCTTATTTGGCTTCTTAAAACTTTTCATGTCCTTAAATATGCTCTCTAGCTACAGAATGTTAATACACCAATAAGAGAGAATTGATATGATGTGATGTTTGCCAAGGCTTTATATCAGCAAACCTGAACGAAGGACAGTGAGAGACCCAACAAGCATTCAAAGCATTTTTTCAAGCATCTTTTACCCAAGTTTTTCAAAAATACGCTTATCTTTCCAAAGAACTAAAAGGAATTACCTAAAAAAGCAGTATAAAATGTTAAACTGCACAAGCTAAAACATTTAATAATAGACATTGAGCTTTAAAACCAAAATATTTCCCTGCAACTTAGTTTCCCCTGTACTCCCCATTCTATATATGTACACAATTACATGTAAATACATACCATTCACTTGGCTCTTCAACACATATTTATAACTAAAAATTTGCCTTCAGAACATGAGAGATGATGCAGAATAAAATTCAAGTGCTATGGAGGTGATTATTACAACATATGAATAAAGAAGAGGATTTCTATTTTAATATATGGTGTAGTTGGTTCAGATGTACTTACCAGTGTGTTACTTTTTTCTCCCTGCTGCTTCTTCCCTGAGCTTTCAAAGCCAACATTCTGTTCAAGACAAAGGTACAAAAATTTTAGTCAACCCTATCCCTACTAGGTAACAACAAACCTATTATAGAGTATTGGATATCAGTTTTGCTATCAGGGTTTTGTTTTTTCTTTTTTAAAAAAACCCCGAACTTGTACATGTGTGTGAACAGTACCTTTAAGATTTCAGAGAACTTGAAAGACTTTAAAGACAATAAAAATCACTTTGGGGGGAGATTAATTTGGGTCTGTAATGTAGTACAAAACACTGCTTTTTATTGTACTTCAATTTTGATTTCATAGCATTATGCCTACAAAGTTGTTTCATTTCTACTCCATTTTAATTGCTGTGTTAAATTATTAAATCTCTCATACACAATTCTAAAGAAAGTTAAGAAAAAATATATCAGAAATTAACAGAACATGAAAAGAGCACACTTCTGTATCATTAGGAATTTTTTTAGAAAGTTGCAACACATTTAGTAAGGCATATCAGATCACTGACGCTATCTTCACTGAATTAGAACAATTATAAACAAACAAGAACATTCAACACATTCAACTGAACACATTCAAAATTAGTGGCTGGACCTATGGAAAGGATAAATTTTTCTTCCAACTAACAAAGAAGTAGAAAATATCTTCAGAGGGATTGAATGTCACTACAGACAGACAGATCATCTAACTGAGCATGAACAGGCCTGGACAAGCTTGAGAGGTGCGCCTGTGCGAAACTCATGAAGTTCAACAAGGCCAAGTGCAAGATCCCGCACACAGGCTGGGGCAATCCCTCCCAGGCTGGGCGGAGGATGGATTGAGAGCAACCCTGAGGAGAAGGACTTGGGGGTGTTGGTTGATGAGAAGCTCAACATGAGCTGGCAACGTGTGCTCACAGACCAGTATTCTGGGCTGCATCAAAAGAATTGTGGCCAGCAGGTCGAGGGAGGTGATTCTGCCCTTCTACTCTGCTCTGCTGAGAGCCCACCTGAACTACTGCGTCCAGCACTGGGGTCCCCAACATAAGGACATGGACACGTTGGAGCAGGTCCAGAGGAAGGCCATGAAGGTGACTCGAGAGCTGGAGCACCTCTCCTGTGAGGACAGGCTGAGACAGTTGGGGTTGTTCAGCCTGGAGAAGAGAAGGCTCAGGGGAGACCTTATAGCCCTTTCCAGTACCTAAAGGGGGCCTACAGGAGAGATGGGGAGGGACTTTTTATCAAGGAGTGTAGTGACAGGACAAGGGGTAATAGTTTTAAACTGAAAGAGGGGAGATTCAGATTAGATATTAGGAAGAAATTCTTTACTGTGAGGGTGGTGAGACACTGGAACAGGTTGCCCAGAGAAGCTGTGGATGCCCCATCCCTGGAAGTGTTCAAGGCCAGGCTGGATGGGGCTTTGAATAACCTGGTCTAGTGGAAGGTGTCCCTGCCCATGGCAGGGGGGTTGGAACTAGATAATCTCTAAGGTCGCTTCCAACCCAAACCATTCTATGATTCTATGAAGCCATGTAGAACAGTTAAGAAGCTGAGTCAGGCAGATCTGTCATATTTGTAGTACCTAGAAAAAAATTTACATTGTGGGTAGCACAGGTAGTAGCTTCATTCAAAGGATTTACCTGTAAATTGAACTATATTTAATTTCTTTCTAATAAAAACTAGAATCAGCCCATTATAAAACCATTGTCAATCTGTCCTCAAAAAAATCCTAAAACAGATATAAAAATCAAAAAATTGTTCTAGGAGGAATGAAAAGATGCAAGCAGCAGTAAAATCACATAATGACGAACTCTTTAGGAAGCCAGGATTTTCACATCAGGATTACGCTGTAACCAACTTTCATGTTACATGTCCTTGTTCCTCATTCCGGAGTCACTGGTGTCAGCTTCCGCATTTGTACCAAATGGACTCCAACGCACTATACTGCATAAATCTATTAGTTTATTCTCAGTAGAAGGACTACCAGGACACGTAAATAGCAAGGGAAAAAATAAGACAGGTAAAAAGTTATACTAAAGCCTCAAATCTTTCAAGTTTCTTACTAAAAAAAAGCCTCTATCAGTTTAGTCAGCCTCAGAAATACAGAAGAGCAGCACTGAAGAAAATTAAAAAGATCAAGAAAGACAGTAAGATTCAAACTAGACTCTGAAACCTAAGGTCTTAGGAGACAGTCTGTCAAACTGCCATGTCTGCATGCTTCTTTCCTTTCCCGTAGCACTTTGCTTTTACTGAAAAACTATTTAATCTTTACAAAAGCTATTCACAGGCACTGTACACAAGCTTCCAAACAGAAGAAATGCAGGTTTGCAATAGCTCTGCTAGGATAAGCAGAATTATCCAGAGAACACAACAGTGCAGGGCTGGATCTGACAGTGGGAAAGTCAGGTGATCGGGCCTCTGGAAAGAGAAAGACATAAGGTCAAGACTTTGCATGCAGACCGTTCAGACTAGAAAAATGATCAAAGAAATAGCTAGCCCCATAATCATCCCAAAAACAATAAACAGAAAGGGATTACTCTTGAATCATTTCCTGACACCTGTTAGGCTGCCTCTGTTGAAATGCCCAGAAGAATAAAATCCATGGTAGGGAGCCATTACCAAATCATGAACTGTTTGCAGACTTCCAAACCAAGCACTAGGAACTCATCCGATCCCAGCCATCCAGAGGAGAAAATACAGCAAGGGGGATGTGTGTGCCTGGGGGGAGGAATTCACATCACCACATGGATATTTCAGGTCATTCTGCTTTGGAGATTAAGCAGCTATATACTGAACAGAAGACAGCAGTTACAGAATCAGACAAGAACAATGAACTCACTGCAACCAGTGTTACCTTAACTTCACTTGAAACTGTGACATTGAGTCAGATAACCTTAAGCCTGTATCAGAAGACAACAGCTAACAGCATGCTGTAACTACAATAAGCACTGATGAGTCTTCAACAGCAGAAACCCTCCCAGCTTTCACACATTCACATTCCAGGTCCAGTTTGCAGGAAAGCACAATGATCTCCCAAAGAAAACAGACCAGGGTATTCAGAAGAGGCAAGGTAGCCACACACCTGGACCTCAACTAGCTCAGATCACCACTTTCCTATTTGTTTTGCAGAAATTGTAACAAGTTCTTTAGATGACTAGTGATAAATTACCCTCAAGGTAAAAATACCTAAAGAAATCTTATTTAACCCCTACTCTAGCACATGATATCAAACACATCAGACTTTGTATCTGTCAGGTTCCTCCAACGAAAAAGGCACAGCAGAAGAGCCCTAGCACCCAGCTTAAAGTAGGGGGAGAGTACCTTGAGGGAACCATCATGTGTTCATTCTTTTCTTACTCTTCCTTGGGTACAACCCAACTGCTGCTAGAAAACGCTTGCCAGATGGACTGCGGTTCTGCTCCAGCTGTTCTGATCACTTCACTGTACCCTGGAGGCTCCTCACATCTCTTAAGTATTTCAGTTCCAGCTTACCGCTGGTTTTAGATGAGTGAGGCCTGCAATTGACTCAATAAACATCTTTCTTACTATAATTTTCACACATTTCACCACAAATCCTCAGCATTCTTTCCATTGCTTATTGGAGGACTTTGAACAGATATTGATGCACCCACAACACTAGTGGCGAACTTTCACACAACAGATCAGGAAACAGGGTTATACTTCAGTATACTCAATGCCAATTAATATCTCCCAAGCAGTTTTTTTTTCCTTTCTCCAGTCTGTTTAAAAAAATTAAAAAAAAAAAAAAAAAAAAGGAGGCAGGGAATTCAAAACCCTCTTCATTTAAGGAAGGGCTGGAAATAAGTATCTTAAAAACTCCTTGCTTCAGAGACAGTTTAGGCAGCCTTTGGCCATAAAAACCATCCTCCACCTTAAGTAGTGGAAACAGTAGTAACAGTGAATTATTTCTTTAAATAATTCCAAGAGAGCATTGCAGAAACCAGATTATCTATGCTTGCCCTTTAAACATCCACTCACATTTAGTGAGAATGTATGTTTAGCTAACAAGACTTTAGATTGATCAAGATTATCCATAGCAGAGAGACTTGTTAAGCAGAAAGAGATCCCATACTGCAGCATTAAAATAATTTCATACACAACAATAATAAAAAAAACCCAAGTTTTACTGCCAGTAGTTACTGGCAAGATTCTTATTTGATCACAACCTGCTACATAGGTGAGGAATGTGTGCCTTACAGTGAGCTAGATATAAAAAAATCAATAACAGATGATCTTGATTGAGGAAATAAAAGATAAACACAGCTGGCAAAATATTTATCTCTAGGTAGCATACCTTTTGAAATCAAACAGACATTTTGCACAAAGTAGGAAAGTCTGTAGACCACAGACAGTTTAGTTAATCTTGGATTCCCACGCTGGGGAACAGGGAGGGGTGAGGGGAGATGAACAGGGAGACACGAAGGATTCAGACACCATTCTCAAGAAAGAATGCATCTTGTTTTTCCTGGAAGCAGATGCTGTCACCATGTCTTGCTGTTTCTTGTTACTTCGGTGCCTGAACCAAAGCCAGACATTTAGAGTGAAGCAAAGAAACAATCCTGCTGTGTGGATTGTCTCATTGACAAAAACCTGACAAGCTTCAGGAACCATACTTTCTTTCCACTGGTTTTGGGTGGAGGAGTCTAAAATGTTAATTATGATCCAATACCTTAAGCGGCATGAGACTGACCTACTTGAGGATTCATTGCGTCCTAGTACATATGCTGTCACAGCTGTTGACAATCAGAATCCTTACACACAGGAAGAGGACAGCTGATGGTGTATTCTCAGTGACCACACAAAGATTCACATTTGCTTCCAGCATGCCCCAAAATAACCTGTATTTGGCAACACTGTTGGGGACATGCAGTTGAGAAATGTTCTGCCAAGGGACACGGGTATGCTTATCAACGACAATGGAATGACAAAGGCACTTTTACAGGTCCCTGACTGGCTAACTTGCTACACAAATTATATTTTAATATTAAGAGTTTCATTGTTTTGCCAAAGTACCTACAGTTCTATTAGAAATATTTCTAATTGTCTTAATGAAATGCCTAGAGGCTAGCAAAATTAAACTTTGTTCATTACTTAAACCATAACAGCACTTTTGGACAGGACTGTTAAGGAAACACATTCATACCTGCATATACACAGATAAACCAGATCTGCTGTATTTTGTTGTTGTTGGTTTTCCTTTGGGGAAGGTGGTCAAAGAAGGGTCTCCGAGGCATAAATGAAGATTGCAAATCTGTCCTCAATTTCTTTAAAGAAACTATTTCCAAATTATTTCTCTCACCTGTGTGGCTATAGCTGCATAACTCTTGCTGTCTATGTGTTTGGAGTGCAACGTGTGGTTTTACCACAAAATAAACATACCTAGATTTAGAAAAACTGCCTAGGGTTCAAAAATCCCCCTTTATAGTAGTGAAATTAGTGCAGAAGTGACCAATATGGCTGAGTTTGATCTCACCAGTGAAAAAAATGCTATAATACATGTGGCACCAGATGGGAGGAGTTTCTCAACTCCTAAACTGCAAGGAATCTCATATGAATCAAGATGCCTGTTTCCCAAAGCATAAGCCTCAGCATGAATGCTCCGAAAAGTTCTTCTATAATAAGAATGAAAAACAACGTTGTTATTAAGCTTAAACTATTGTATCTACAACACCACTAGAAGGCTTAGCTGTTGCTGCTAAGTAATCATATTGCAACTTTTAACTACCCTTAAACCCAATATTCCTCCTAAAAGCAGCAAGATATAGCACTATTTTCCACTGTTTGCCCCAAGTAATTAGAATTGCAAAATGATGGAGACTGGAAGAGACCTCTCCAGATCTAACCTCCCAACAACACTACCACATTAGGGTTAACTTCAACATTAGATCCAACACAGTCAAAAGCTACTTTTGAGTTAAGGTCAATGTCAGTATGTACAGAAGGAAACAGGTCAGTTGGTTTATTTGGAAACATTTCCAGGGAAGAAAGTTGAGATTTAGTGCTCTTCATGAACCATGTTTCTGTGCCTCCACTCTAGCAAAATTATCTAGTCAACGTAATTGCTATATGAGATACTCTTTTTCCAAGTCTTACTAAAGCAGCTGAATAATCACCCATTGATTCAATCACTCATGAATTCATGACATACAATACTTCATCTCACAGTAATTCCAGTATCCTTTTCTACAATGAAAATAAAAGTAACAAGAAAATCCCTTTATAGAACCAAGATAGCTTATATCAATGGACAGAAATGAAATCAGAGAAATCACTATTTAATTGGAAATTATTTCTACTTTACAGGAAGTAACAAAGTAGATCCCCTGTTCACAGACTTACAAAGTGTTCACACACTTACAAATTGTTGATTTCTATAAACCAAGGTTGCTTTGTAGAACAGTAAATGTGAGGAGGTTTAAATTGTTACTATATATTGTTGCCAATAATTCTGCTTAAGGCTTTACTGGTATTTACTGGCTCTGTTACTGTGATGCCATTGCATTAGCTCAAATAACCAGAGACCAAGCCAGGAATGAAAACGTAGAAAATAGAGACATGACACTGATTTTATACACCAAACTTAATGCTAAAAATTAAGAATTTTAGGAATGTTTTAAAACTGAGCATTTAAAATATTAATATACCTGGCATCCTTAAACACTGTATTCATTTAATATAGGCTTTCTTTTACACAAAACAGATTTAGTGATCTATTTTCACATCAATTTGTTTCTTGTCTCTAAACTACACAATACAGCAGCATCTGTACTTCAAAACACAAGAAATAAACCATGCACAACATAAAACTACCTGAGGTCTTCAGTCAAGGAGACACGGCTTCCTGAACCACTCACCTTAACCTCACAGACCATGCTAAGGGGCCACCAAACCAGCAGGTCCCAGAACAGCAACAGTGACACTCTCTTAGTGACACTTGTGCTAACTCACTGACTAGAAGCGAGCAGCTGTGCCAAGCTACACACCAAGGTCTAGTTAAGCCTGAGGAAGCTTTGGTGGTGGTGGTAACACAAAAAATCCAACTTGACTCAATCTAGGAATTAAAAAGAAAAAGCAAAAAACTCCTTCTTAAATTATGACAAGTCTCACCCAAGCTTCAGCCATTTCAAGGATTTCCACTGCTGCTACAGAACTGACAACAATTTTAGAGAGGACTAGACGTACCTACATCACATCAGATGGCCAATTAGCACCACAAACAATGTGATCTGAGCGCTCAGGATAACAAGAGCGGTTGTGAATCCATGAGAAAACTATTTAGATCTGGTGCCCTCACCCTTTGCTCCTACGCGATCCCATTCCTTTTCAGCCTTTTTTTCTGCCTCCATTCTTAACAGTTTCCCATTAGCACATGGATCCTAGACAGTGACAGCTCCAAACGGTCAGAGCTTTTTCAGGTTTATTATTGCTAGCCACAGCAAATGGGCTCAGACCTCAGCCTTCTTTCACAATAGCACAAGAGAGACTGATGATGGGGAAAAAGGAAAAAAAAAAAAAAGAGGAACGTGGAAAATTTGGGAAACAAATGACTAAGAAAACAAGAATACTTAAGAGACAGAATATACCACTTTAATCAGTAGTAAGATTTGTAATTAAAAAAATGAAACTGAGTCATACACACACACTAAACTACACCAGAATGTATATCACCATTTCTAGAAAGGACACATTTGATCTAAATGAAATAGGTGGTAAATGTGTATGATGCTATTATCATCACCCGTATCTCTCTTTCCCTACTGCCATTCATCACATAAACCCTTTTCCCTCCTCTAATTCATCACACCCACATCTTTTATTAGATATTGAAATACTTTAGGGAGGGACATACCTAATTTTATTTGCACAGTACTTAAAAAATATGGCACCATGTCTTATAGGGACCATGGGTGTGTATAAAATGGTGGTAGCACCCAACACCCACACTTCTATGAGCAAGCTGTCATTGGCTAAATGTTGCATTAAGTAGATGCTGACTCACTAACTCAGATAACCTGTTAGCTACTTAGTATGAGAAACACAGAACTGATCTAGATACTAAAATGAGTATGACTACCAAGCATGACATAAAGAGAAAGCCGAGGGAATAAGAACCTTTGGCAAAGACTTTAGGCACAATATTTATTTGTATACTGAATTTTCCAATAGCAACTTGTGAAACTTAATCAGGTAAGTCCTAGAATGAGTCATCCATTTGAATGACTCCAAGATTGCCACAGAGTGTGCACTCCTATCCTAAAATACAAATGACCTGAGATTCAAGTCCTCTTGGACAACATTTAAGTATAGGTTTTCAACACACCAGATGAACAACCTATCACTTATACCCCATTAATAAGAAGAAAGGTGGTATATTTCTCTCCATTTGAAATCTACGCAGACAGATGTGCTCTTGATATACCTCCTGCATCAGGCAGACATGGTCAGTTATGCCACATCGTATGCACGAAATTGGATCGTTGAGCTGTTTCAGATTATTAAAATACAGAAGGCTGTGGATACGTGCTGCAACAGAAACCTGGGCACAGGCAGAATTCAGACTGCAAATTTTACAGGTTCTGTGAATGTTTGTGGCACTCCAAATATATGAATTTCTCTTCTGCCTGTGGCCTTTTATTGCCACTGGCTAGTCCGGGAGATTCTGCACCACAGTTTGAGCTGCTAACCAGCTGAGGCTTAATATTTGAATTTATCAAATTATGCATAAAATACTAAACTGTTAGAACCAATAACCACCTAATAGCTGTCTGAAATAGGTTAGAAAATGGGTATTAGGAACTTGATGAATGTTTTACATTTCCCATATTTCAGAAATATAATTTTACAGCATAATGAAGATTTCAAACTAAGGTAGCTTTTAAAATAGCAGAAATTAACAGCAAACAGTTGCTATAATTGTATACTTAATTATAGATCTCACTCTACCAGCCAAGTCATTGTTAGGGTATGTAAATTCCTGAGTTTCCTTTCCTTCCAGGGCAGAGGTGAGCAGTGCTAGTTGAGCAACACTTAAATCTATTTTTAGATGTCATTTTCCCCCTACATGTGTACAGCCATAACTTTCCAATTAACAGGTGCCATTATGAACCTTTTACTTCCTTCTGCGTTTATTTTGTTCCTCACTGCTTTACAAAGTTAGGAGACATCACTGATCAGTTTGATTACAAATACAATTAGCAATCTGAGAACTTGCTTGCGAAATTGCCAAACATTCATAGCTACAAATGAAGTTAACCTGCGCGGTGCTCTTAAGATACGAAGTAAAACAAATATACTGGAGTGTTATAGCTTGAGTGGGTTAAAGGTCTAAGGAACTGTCAGATACTTTTTATAGTTTCAACCGTCAATTATTGTGCACATCGATTCACTGTCATAACAGTATATCATTAACTCACCCCTTAAGCATATTATGAAGATCTATTCTTCAATATCAGTGTTCTCTATAAACAATAACAAAGGAAGGCATCAGGAGGAATAATACACTTCTATATTCAAAACAGGAATTAGATAGAGGAGCAGGAATCACAGATATGAATTTTTTTAAATGTACTGATTTGAAATAGGAATATACTCTCAAGGCAAGTACTGGTATTAAAACTTTTTAGTAAGCTGTGTACAATTGCAAAGGTGTCTCACTGGAAGTTGAAGTTTCCTGTTTGAATCAATATTAAATTCATAACTAACCGCAACAGGTACTGATTGTGACTAAACATAAACAATATCAAACCAAAGTGTATTTTTACTCTATTACACTTCACACAGGCATGCGCCATCTGCCACTGAGGTATGATCCGTTTCTCCATGACATTATCACATTACTCTTGAAAAGACTAATGCTGCTGCTTAATCTCATAGTTGGAGCCAATTTCTAAACACTAAACCTTGGCTTGCTGTCAGATCTCCTCACTACCTACCTGAGAATCAATGATGGAGCAGATTGTCACTTTTTACCATATAATTTAAAGTTAGCCAGACCCCTGTTGCAAGCTAATTTACATTCTGCAAATACTGTTCTGGAAGTGATTTGTTTCATGGATGGAATGGAGCTATAGGATCCCCCGGATTTTTACTACGTAACAGGGTAACAATCCTAACACACAAAAACAACCCAGAACCACAAAACACCTGCTCTGAAAAGCAAACAGACCATTAAGGTAATAAAGATCTCTATCATTTGAAATCACAGAGCTGCAAGGTGATTAATCCCCAGCTCACAAGAAAAATTAAGGAAATATGCTGAACTTAACTGATTGGAAAATAGGCCTATTTTTTTCTGTTTAAAAAAAAAAAAAAAAAGCACCTCTGCAGATTGAACTTGAAGTAACCAATGCAGAGACAGCTTCTGAATCTGAAAAAACAGGAACACAATTGTTATTTGAAACCCTGGGTAGAGGATGGCACTGTCTAGAAAAGAACAGGATATGAGTTTGCTGTGTTCCCTCTGATAATGAGGTTATAGTGCGGGTTGTTTTGTCTCAATTCTTAATGGCTTTTATTAAACTTAATCTAAACTAACACAGCATAAATGTAACATCCAGAAACTGCTGTTTATGCATAGTCTGCAAATCACGAGTACGTTTTTCCTTATTCCCAATTTCTCATTCTTTGAAGATACTGCCTGGAGAAACGTGCCCTTCACATACTGACAGAAGTGCTACCAAACTGCATGCCCTAAAATGCATTTTGAAGATTATATTCATGCATCTTCCAAAATCCTTTTTGACTGCAGTTGCTTATTCCAGTTCACGGTATCTTCCAGTAATATGTGAAATGCGTTATTAGATCTGATAGCCAAACAATGGAGATTTTGCGGTTTTTTTCGGTTTTTAGATACAGCTCCATTCTCACTTCTGAGTGAAGAAGGGAACAATCAGATGTGAGCTCTAAAAACAACCTGACATCTGTTTAATCTAATATAAAATCAATTCTTCTGGATCTTCCAGATCTTCTCCAACAAGCCAACATAAAATCTGGACAAAGCAATTCAAAGCTTTCATAGCAATAAAGCAACTCACCTGTTTACCTGCAGATTACTGAATTCTAAAGTCTCAGGGAGAAAAACTGACATTTATTAAAGTGCATTAGATGACATCTCTATGCAATATTCTTTCTAGCAATAGACACTGCAACTAAAAATAAAAAAGATACCTCTTCCACCAGGTTGATTTTTAACATGTCAGTCACCTTTGTTAACAGCTGAAAAAGCACTAAAATTTTTTTCTAGTACAGAAAAATATCAGTAGTAAAGATCAGTAGTGAGATTAATGGACTAATTCCATTCTAGATAGCAGCTTTATTTTAATACCATTAAGAGATCAGAACTGAGACAGACTGATAATGCCATGGATAAAATGCATGCAGCCTGTGACAATGCACATAGTCCAGTTTTCCCGTAAGACTATACAAATCTAGAAAATAACTCATTTCAAGTTAACAGTTGTCTGGCGTTCACACCAATAAGAGACTGGGCTGACAATAAATGCTAACAGCATGATCTATAAAAATAGAGACCAGAATGAGTGCTAGCAGTCAGACAGCAGTAGTGCTATTAGCACTCCAGTTAGAGAGAAACATTTTCTAACAGCTTCAATTAGACCTGGCAGGCCAGTATCTAAGCCCAAAATAGCAAACACTGAGACAGAGCTTAACCAATTTATCTAGCACCCACTAGTTTAAAACTAGTGAGTCTTACACTTAAATCTTGCTAGATGTAAAAATGTCTGGGTAACTGCTCCATACAGAAACCACACCTCTGTCTCCAATCAATTATTGTTTGCTTCAAATGCACATATAAAGAAAACCATAGCTGACGTGCCTTCAAAAGGAGGGAAATTTTAAAAAGGAGCCTTTGCTCTCAGTGAAAATTTTGTCCCTTAAAGAGGGCGCGGAATAAAAGAGAAAATAAGGACATACATTTTAAAAAGGGAAAAAAAAAAGTTGGTTGGGTTGCTAACATCTCCTATCAGTCCAACGTTTCTCAGAGACCTAGTACTGGTCCTAGTACAGGTGATCCTTCCAAGGAAAAAAAGTCCGCAATAACAGTGAGAGCCCTTAAAGAGTCATCTCTTTTGCTTCCTCATCCATTCCATTGTGATTTTTTGTACTGTTGGTTAATCCATTCCTCTCCACTCCTCTGCTTCTTCCTCTTTTTCAATACGTTCTTTCCCACCCAAAGTTGCTTCCCCCACCTTTCTAACACAACAGTATCCCTGACACTCTTCCATCTCACAGGAAAGCTCCAGACG
>VYZM01001255.1:60844-77306 GCA_013398915.1 Dromas ardeola | reverse complement strand
CATCTCACAGGAAAGCTCCAAACGATGAGGACCTCTGGGGATGGCCTAATTAAACTCGGTGCACATGAAACGAGAACTTAATCTCAAACACCACCAACAACTGTTCTTACCACAGGCTTTTATTACATCTGTAGAAATCATCAGTATCCTGACCATTACTCTGGCCCACAACTCTCCTCAGTTTTTACTCCTTTGAGTTCCTCTAGTCACATTTCTCTCCTCTGCCCCAAACACCTAAAACAAAACCTTAACCACACAACTTGCACCACTTACTACAAAAATAATTTCTAGGACACTGCTTCACTGTGTTGTTGTCTTAAGTACCCTTATTTTCCGCCTTTTCTATTAGAGAGATAAGCAGTTTATTTTCAGTTATTTTTCCAAACTACTTCCTCATTCAAAATCAAGAGGGAGACTCCTATTCAGTCAATAAAGTTAGCTTCTACCACCATCATCAATCTTTCGAAACCATATCTGACAGCATCCCCACACAGAGATATAAAATTAATTCACTATGAATTCCTTCATCTTCCTCCTTATCTCTCACCTTCACAATAATGCTTAAAAATAAAATCGTGACAACTACCAGGCTGCTGATGTGCAAATGTCATTGCTTACCGAGCTAACCAGTAACTCCTACCACCACCCCCACCATCACGTGCTCCTCTATCTAGGTCACCTTAACCTGTCC
Source organism: Dromas ardeola (assembly GCA_013398915.1). Taxonomy (NCBI): domain Eukaryota; kingdom Metazoa; phylum Chordata; class Aves; order Charadriiformes; family Dromadidae; genus Dromas; species Dromas ardeola. The sequence goes on along the minus strand of VYZM01001255.1, from coordinate 76,615 downwards.
TCCTGGAAGACATACAATCTGTTGCCTATTCCACACTTGTGTTGAACCATGATAGGCGATTCCAGTTTGTTTACTAAAACTCCTTTAGGTTACAACATCACAAAGGGCAATCATACTGTTTGGGAAAAAATTGATTTTACCCATCCTGCTCTCAAGCACATTAAAATGCATTACACATTTTACATCTATACCAACATATGCATAATAAAACCAGTAGAGTTATGCTGGTAGAAGCATTTAGGCTTTCTAACTAACTAACCTTCAGCGGCAACAGCTACATGCAAAAGGCAAGCAGTGCACCTTTCTCACAAATGCAACTAGTTACAGGGGGAGAGGAAGTGAGCATAAAACAGTATTTCACGTGATATACTGTGGAAAATATGAATCCTCTAACTTAAAACCTAATTGAACCACACTGATAATAGGATTACAATCCATTAATTTCCAGAGTCATCAAGAAATTTTAAAAGTCAGCCACTTGTCTGTTGAACAAGCCTACAAAGGAGTCAGTTTGATCATCAAGTTCTTCTCAATTTTCTCAATTATGAAAGTCTCTTGTTTTGTCAAGAAAATGAAACATATCTGTTAAGTATAGAAAAAATAAAGGGCTGGTATATTTTATCTCATTCTCAAGTACCTTAGTGGTCCTAACATTAGCATCCGATATATTTTAGGTGGACTTCTTGCATCCCTCACTTTCTGCAGTCTTTAGCTTCTAACCCATAACTCATTGCTGTAGATTTTTTCCCTTCATTTAATTAACAGATAGCCACTTCTCACTACTATGACACGACCCTGCTTTAGATTTGTTGTTTTCTAAGCACCTAATAAAACATCCCTTAACTGATTTCCCTTTAAAAATGGAGTAGAAAAGGAATTTCCATACAGATAATTTGGCTGAATGACTTCCAAGTGCTCTTTTTAAGGAACAAATAAATGCTGCTGATTAAACTTAATATCTATTACGTGCAATCAAAATAAATTCATAGTCATTTATACTTTATCAAACCCAAAGAGGTTTTGGATATGTAATTGGTTACTTGGCACCTTTCAACATAAGGTGCGACTCCAAATCCTTCTACACTGACTTCAAAGAATACTGCATCCATCATCTTTTTTAATGAACATTTTAGTATCAGCAGTACAAGACCACCTGCACATAAAAATTAAGTTTCCTGTACTTATGGAGTTACTCATTCTGTATGTGACCGCAATTTGATGTCCCATAGCAAGCTTTTTATGCTGTGGCTTACCAGAGAGAATACCAATTAACAGGAATTACTTCTTTTCAATTCGCCCAAGTCAAAAATAGGTAAATGGGTAAAGCTATTTTAATCAAAATAGCACTATGCTTTTCCCCTCACTTTGTTCTTCCTACATTGTAACTATTTTAACCATCAAATACATCACTCTTCCTACCAAGGGCCAGTGATACTAAACAGATTAACCATAAGGTTTCTTTTTTTTCTTTCGCTTCAAACTGAGTACCTAACAAGTCTTACTTCATAAAGATCCTCAGAATTATCCATCAGTCCTTGATGAGTGGTATTTCCAGTATCTTGTATTTTGGTAGAAAAACAAACTATGGCACATCCATTACAGCTCCCCACAGTTGCGTAAGACATCATTGGAAGTTAAGCATTTTACTAGGCATTTCTGCCTCATCGTCATTTCTTCCAATTAGCAGGAAAATATACTTTCATATTATAATGGGTACAAATACATCAGTAAGAAAAAATCCAGAGGGCTGGGGGAACAACAAATAAAAGAAAAGCAGGAAATAGTCAAAATAGACAATGAGGTCTGTGAGTGACGTAGAAACCATATTTTAACTGAAGAAATAGGCACTGACATTCTTGAACCAGCAAACTTCATTGGCCAAGACCTTCAAAGACAACTGTCAAAAGGAAGTTTGCTTGCATAAATTAGCACTTAATTCCATCACCACTGAACAATGCAGCTAGAAAAGAAGAGAGAGGAAAGAGGAAGAGGAAGGCAGAATGTGCCATGCTATTTACATAACTTAGCAATATTCTCTGCATACTTTTCCTCTGAAAGCACAATGCACGTTTATGGCACTGTGTAAGAGGTTTTTCATTTGCTTGCTGCTGAATTGACAAATAGGATTCAAGAACTGCTCATGCAATGCAAGAGGGAGTTTCCCAATACCTAGCCTTTGTATTGAATTAAACAAATTTGCCTAGATGCAGTCAGGATGAACATGGTTTTCCTTAGAATATACAACTGGCCACGTGACAACCAGGAAGCTTATCACACAAACCAACCCTCTGATAACCTAATCTTGTTTTAGATGGACTCTGTTAGCAGTACACACGTTTTAAGTGACAAGCTAACTACTACCATTCCTAAGTCCTTAAACTAACACAACACACAGCAAAGCCGTCTGAAATATTTGTGTTGAAATGTCCATGGGCCTGAGAATCATTTTACCTATGGACACAGCTTGTTGATACCTCTTCTGCACTACAGAAGACTTATCTTCTGACAGAACGACGAGTTCCCGAAGTGCATTGCCAAGATAAAACACATCTTGTGCTGACTGAATTAACCTTCATAGCTGAACCACCTGAGATACATTTGAGCAGGCACTTCATGCTAGCACTTGTCAATAGAACTAGGAAGGGGGAGATTTGGGCTAGCATTTGTTGCTACAAAGAGAAATGAATCAGCAAGTCGAGAGGGCTCACAGAGTAAATATGCAAACTAGAGCTTATATAAGAAGCTTGGAACATGTCCAAAACCTATTGAAATAAAGGAGCTACAAGAATAGTGAAGGGATAGGATAGCAGGGGGCCCCCTTTAGCCCATGTTGTTTTCTTTATTCAGGTGGAAGTCTTGATAGCAAGACAATGAAATACAATTTTCCTTAACTAACTCCAACTACACACCGCTTCAAAAACCGCATCCTTAAATAAAGCATAGTCAGAAGACCAAATATACTCCATTGCAAAAGAAGCTGCAACAGTCTGTACAAGTGAAGATTTCAGGGAATTGTCATATTCACCTATTAGAGTATGGATTACAAAAAGTAGGAAAAAAAAATCTGACAAATTTTAGTATTTAACATTTTGTCTTATGTTTCTTTCATACATCTCAGCTATACAGAAGTAAAAACTCATTTATGGTCTGTATGTTCACCATGTATTTCAGTACCTGTAAATACACATTGATACATTACCTTCACATTTGACCTAAGCATTTAGCAGCATGCTCACTGGGGATTTAGCAGCTTGACAAATTATGACACCTCTTCCAGAAACCTATTCATTACAAAATTTGAGAGGCTGGAGAACACACACTCAATTGGCATTAAGAAGCTTCTATCCAAAAGGATCACAAAACATCAGAAACACCTACTAGGTCTTTTGTCATATCTACAGTAAGTACTTTATCATAATATGCTTTACAATTCAACTATTCAAGATCTGCCTGCTTCCACAAGTCTATCGCAAAGCCAGCATTTGCTTCCCAATCCTGTTCTTTTTAGCTAAGAGATTTTCTTCCCCCAATAAGGGCACATTAATCAAGTCTGCTAATGAACCAACAGTTAGGAGTGAAGAAAGGACTAGACATAAAATAAAGCCAAACTACTGCAAAGCAACAAAAAATAAACTCTAGATTATCCATTCTGTCTGAATTATTTTAGCAACGCTTAATAACAATTTGAGTGTGAAAACAAGCAGATCCACAATGAAACTGGGATTATAAAACAAGATTTTAATTCAACATAAAATTATTCTCAACCTTCAAACGTGTATCATCCTATTCTCTTATTAGGGAATATTACTAAACAATATGAATAGCATAACAAAGGAAAGGACCCTTTCTAAATCCAGGCTGTGCACTGTTGCCTGAACTCCCTCCTTTGTTATCGTTAGCTTGGCAGTAAATAGGACAGTAATAGCTTATTAAAAGTTTCAGTCTATCCACATGATAAAATTCCACCTCTTTTATGACAATTTCTTCACGGTATCACTCGCTAATCAGAACTGTGAAAGAAATCTCAAAAGTTTAACAGAGAAAAATGGCACTTTATCAAATTCCCTGTAACCAAGGATCTACAGGAAGAATAATTCTGAAGCCCTCACACAGACAATCAAGTACTTTTAATAAATATAATTAGGATTTTGATCTTAAAAAAACCACAAACTGCTCTTCAAAATAAATATTCTTGCCTTTCTCCTTTACTAACTTTCTTTACTAAAACCCACTCCTTCCCCAAAAACCCATTTTTAAGCAAAAGTTCCAAAACTTGTACTACCTTTTCATAATGGTTCCTAATTTAAATTTCATAAGACACCTGCACTTCCAAACACACCATTTCTACAATACTATTAAGCATTTAAAACAGTATTTTTGCTATTAAAATATTTCCCCTCTCAGAAGTCAAACATTTTCTGTGCATAGTTACAAATATTTGTTTGTGTATTCTACCTATATTCTTGAATCGGAGCGAGAGAAGGAGAGAGCAGAGTAAAAAATGCGTCTGCTCAATAGTCATAATTAGGTCTAAGGCAGTATATTAAGATCAGACTTACCCCACTGGAGATCCTACTCCAGTATATTAAGATCAAAACATACTGTGATCTACTAAAGATTTTTGTGGCACTTTAATTAGGCATATACTTGCTAAAAAAAAGGCCACATCATTCTGGTTATATTGTCCCTATAATTCTTTACAAGGACCTACGTGCATCTGCTGTTGAATTACGGGATTAAAAATAAGTTTAAACAAACAAATTAAAACCCCTCCAGTCTCAGCTCCCCCAAAATATACCACTAACAATGTAACAAGCATACAGAACCAAAACAGTACATTCTTGCAACTGGAAAAAAAAAAGCCACCCCCCAAAACAAACAAACAAAAACAACAACCAAAAACCCTAATCATATTAACCTTTCTTTAGGTAGGATAGCATTTCAGTTAGCTTACCAAGGGCAGAAGTATTTGTTTGAAATTCAGCTACCTGAACTCCTTACCATAAAATGGATTACTACCATGCATACATTATAGACCATTCAAAGTAAATAAATAATGCAAAAAATTACAGCAGAAGCAATGGAAGCCTATAGGTTGCCTATGTACAAGAGCTCACAAAGAGCCATATGAACATGTTAAAACTGCAGACACCAACTGCGACCCAAGTGCAACAGACCGTGCCACTGCAGTCAATATCCCTAGTGCTTCTTCACAGAAAGCAATCACAATTCACAGTTCTCACACATCTTCCCTACAAGCTACTGTAATACAAATTCAGCAGTTAAAACAAAAGTTTGTCATTCTTACATGTGAGGGCAAAATATCAGTACAGCATAGAGTAACTGAAACAGTAAATTCACCCAAAACATTTATTTCCCCTTATCTCTTTCAACACATCTGGACAGTCACCTACCCGAATCACTCCACCACTGCCAATTCACACCATAGGAGTCTGAATCAGTTTCTGAACGTGTACAACAGAATCACTGGTACGCAGAACGGAGTTTATTAACCCATCCACATGGATCTGTGAAAAAGAATTAAGAAGTGTTTTCAAGATGATGGGTACAAGGGGCCTTGCACAAAAACTAAGACAGTTTCAAATCCACACATTAACTTTGTTTTACACCAGAATTAAACACAGAAGACACAGAAGTGGTAATATGTAACTTACCACTACAACCACCATTCTAAAATTACTCATTTTAGTCCTCTGCCAAATCTCAAAGTAATGCAGAGAAAGCAGTGTCCCAAAACACAGAAAAGGTAGAACTGATTACCATCTCCTCCTTCTATGCCTGCCAAAACCAAAACATATGCATTGCTAGCACGCTTGAGTTCAAAATAGCTCCCTTTCTGTTACATGTATGAACAGAGTTTTATTGCAATTATCAGGTTAACAAAATGTAACCAAAACCAACAAGAAGTTATGTGTAGGACCTCAACTGGATGACATCCTCTTAAAGCACTGCTGTTCTGCTGAGTCTCAAGCACATTCTCTTAAAGAGAATCTATACCACCCACACTGTCACAAATACTCCCACAGCCCTCATGGGGAAATACAACTCCTTGCAACAGATGAGGCTTTAAAAAAAGCTGCAATTATTTTAATTGGACCTGACAGCTGCCTTTCATTTAGCTTAACATGAGGTTTTACTGAAAGTGTGCAGTCACAGCCATTGGCAAGAGCGGAGAGAGTTGCTTACAAGTACTTGGATCTATTTCTGAGAAGCTTACTCTGCCTGGTGAGCTTTTGTGGAGTACTGCCATATACGCTATATGTTGAGGATACAAAGTTTTATCATGTGGTCCTGGCCAGTAGGCCACAATACTGCAGTAAGTCTAAGATGTATATGGAACACACCCATAGCCTCACCTTGATGACATTTGTTGGAGCCAGTTCAAGTAAGATGCCAAAATACAGAAGAAAGAGCAGACAATAAATTACGGAAGAGTGTTTTTTTGTCATCTGCTTTTAAAACAGCAAATACACCACCACCCCTCCCCCACCTCAAAAAAATCTAATACATCTAGGTTTCTGAGTTGATAACTGGAATCCTTCCTGAAAGAAAGAAATTCTTCGGATTAGATCCTGAGTAGCATATTCTTTTCATAAAGCATTCAATATGCAGTCACAAAACCGAGTTTCGTGATTTCTAAAGTTTCTAAGACAAAGAGCAGCAACAGAATCATCATTAAAATAACTGTTTCTGCCACTTCTAGAACACTTTGTGAGATTTAACAAACTCTAAAACCTCCATACTAACACAATTGTTTAACAGATCTCAGCTACCTTTTCCAAAACACTGCTGCTATCAGCTCCCTATGGTGCCATAGCAAGCACAGCTAGATGATGACTGTATGGCTACCTTCCTGGCTTGCTTGGAAATAAAAAAATTGGGTTGCTGTCCCTTATAATTGTGGCTCTGGAATTTTTCTTCTGAAATTTTCCTCCTGCTTTCCTACCTACAGCCAACACTTTTGCGTGACTAAAAATACTAACATAAGTATCTTATTAAATCAAGTTTATATCTGGCCAGCAACTCCCTTCATACATAGTCCATTTAGGAACTGCTGCTCTATGATACAAAGACTGAAACAGCTTTCTTGGCTCTTAACTAAGAAGAGCTGAATAACTTCCCTCTCCCTTGTCTTGCAATCTTCCACAGAAAGTTAAACTTTCAGTTCAATTCGAGATGTAAGTGGCAACCCTGTAGACAGACAGTGGACTGTTGAACATGCTGACTCCTCCAAATTACACCTTCAAGATTGTGACTATCTCTATGAAGTCTTGCATTCTGCATTATATACCCTCCATTACTGCTTCAATCACTCACCCTTCCACTATATCTCAGGTAGCAAGAAAAAGAGTAGAGTAAGTGTAGGTCTATATAAACAATGGTCAATCGCACAGATCGTTACATAAAAGATGATTATCTAAGCATTATCCAAGGACTGGAAAAGAGGGCTGGAACACTCCTCCACCCTCTTTTCTCTACCCCTACTGAAAAATAAGATGTTGCCACAAAAGTTCAAAAGACAGACATCCGTTTAACTCCATGGGCAACTGCAATATATTTCCCATGACCATTAACCACGTTCTTGTTACTAAGTCAAAAATTCAAGATTTATTTTTTTCTTTAATAAAAAATTGATTACCCTGGCATACATGCTACAAGTGTTCAATGTTTTTAGCTAAACCACAAAAGGGTTAAGGGTTGGGGAGGAGTAAGAAAATAAGCATAACACATATTAAAAAGAAAGATCTTTTCTGTTCTTCCCCTAATGCAAGTTTTCCCCACAAGATGCTAACTTAGAAATTAAGTAGAACTAAGGCTACAGTCTACTTACATCTTCTTCATTATCACATACTTCTAATTTTTAATTAAAATACATGGTTCCTAATTAACACCAAAAACCCATTCCAACTCAAACCCCTGATAGGCAGGTCACTATGAAAAAGCACTAATATTACATGTGAATTATAAACTCATTTCAGAAGAGTTATGAACAACGAGGACTTTTCAGAACTAGACAGATTTGTGCTGTTGAATGCACAAAATCATCCCTTGCAGACAACATCTGACAGAGAACAACTATTTTTGTGGCTGCAAAGAGAATTACAAGAACAATCAACTTGGATTTTACTCCACTACAACACTTGTGAAAATCAGCATGCTACATTTCAAAAAAGTTGTGAATTAAAAACCAGACGACTTTTTTTTATTGTTGTTCAGTTTTTCTGAATAGCTCTACAGCATGAAAGATCAGGTTCTGCCTAGCTATATGAAATGTTCTTTATCTAATGCAAAAAGAGAAGGTGAGGTTAGTACTGCTAACTTCAGACTTTGAAAGAACGTATCCTAAAGCCCATGCTTAAATCACTAGTAATATTACATTATAATCCAAGGCCATTTATCACTGTGGCTAGACCTACTGGAGGAAGATGTCAGATAGAACATCATAATGGACACTACTCTCATTTCATTACACATTGCACACAACGCCAAGAAGCATCATCACACCACTATCTTAGCAATATAGATGCAATTATTGATAGCAGTGAGCAATGGAAACAATCACCTAAAGCAGCAAAATTCATTACAAATATTCCATTAATCAAGTTCTAATAGGGCCAAAAAGGCTATTTGAGCTATTTGTTAGTGCTGCTGCAACAGTAGATCTATGTACAAAACCTAGCAGTTTGCTTTCACAGGGAACAGAAAAAAAAAAAAATTACTACATGATTCTTCCCTTTCCATTTTCATCTACCATGACAAAGTAAAAAAGTGTATTTAGATTTCTTTTAAGCACAGTTTAGCTGAATCCATAGCCCAAAATAAGGGAAAAATATAAACTTACGCATTCATGAACATAACTACTAGGAGTGCACATCCAAAACTGATTATTTAGCAGCTACATTAATGCAATTGAATTTGGTATGAACCGAATAAACATAACAAACGTTCTCCACAATTACTTTGTGAAAGCAATTAAATACTTTGAGTATTTGATTTTTTTCCCATTAAGTGGGACAAACAGAGGATGCATATAATTACAGAAAATACACATAAAATTAGTTAGCCTGTATTACAAGAAATTGTTTTGACAAATATTTATTCCACTTTCAAAAAATCAGTAAGAAGTGCTTAAACATACTTGACTACTATCCTTCAACATGTTAACAGATAATTTGGTTATATAGAAATTCAGATTGCTGGAAGCTAGGTGATTGACAGGAGAGGGTATCAACTTGCAGGTAATTTGTGAGCTTAAGTACTTGCTGTTGAGTAGCTGAACTGATTTTTACACAACCTAAACACAGAATTTGACATTGGATTGTAAATTCTTCTCCAGATGAATGACTTGAGAGGAAGGGAGGAAGGGAACCCTCTTCAGCAGTGCATGTTAAGCTCACTAGGCTCAGCTTCACTAGGGGCTATAATTTCATCATGCAAGACTCACTTCATACCCAAGTATCAGGACTGATTGCAGAAAATGCATGATCTTAGCAGAGAGAGTAATTTCTACTTTGGATTTTAAAATGAAGGGATCTTAAAATAGCCATTTTTGTCTCTTATTGCAAGATACATAGATATAAATATATACACATATACCTAAAAAGCAGTGTACCACTTGTATTCTAATCACACAGCAGAATAAATAAGTTTTAAAATATCTACACAGTTTTCTTGAAACTTTTCTGCCCAGCATTTTTAGACATGACAGATGCACTGAAACTAGACTCTGTCTAGTCTCTGACTCTTCCCCAAAAAGACACAAGACTACAGCATCAAAAAAAAAAAAGTCTACTTCATATTTTAAGTGGGAAAAAAATCCAGAAGAAAGATAACTTTAAAAAAAGAAAAAGTGAATGTTGTTCATAATATTTCAATCACATACTCACTTGGAGGTGGAGGGATGAATACAAACATGAAGTTATGCCAAAAAAAGATACACATGCCCTCAGGTTCAGAGTCGATTCCAATTTACCACACTCTAGATTCTTATTAGAGATAGACTCTCACAAATGAAGTAGACACATGAAGGAAACATGAAAAGAAATGTACAATTGTTTCATGCTTATTTGCAAGGTCAGACACTTCATTTTTTTTTTTTACTTCCTAACTAGACTGTGAATGCATTTTCAAGAAAAATCCTAGTATATTTTGAATCTGGGGGGTAGGGAAAAAAAAAAGACAGCACCACATTTTATCTTATGAAACCAAATCTTGGTTTCATGAGATAAAAATTTCAGTCACAGAGAATATAATATCATTACAGTAGCTCCTCTCAAGTACGCAGAGGATCACCATTTGGAGACTACCTTGAGGAAAGAATTCACTATCTCCAAATCCTGCATAGATTAATACTTGTACTACATAATTTGAAAGAAAAAGTAACACATAAATAGTCTTCTCAAATATTTGCTACTTAACATATTCTGCTAAGCTAGGAAAATAAATTATCTTCCAGCAATCACTATTTCCTCTGATGTGCTACGTACAAATAGACAACTACTGGCATGAGAAATAGCTTACCTGCTTCAGGATGTTTTCAAAACTATTCATTTGACATGTTACTATTCAGTAAGCAGGCAATGTCCAGCTAAGCTCTCTTGCAAAAGTAATTGCTGCTAACAGTGGTGTGACTGAAGAAGGAAAAACAACTCAAGTGTTTCTCATGTAGTGGTTCTAAGAAATGCATTGCAGGGAACAACAATTTAATCTCAGATACCAAGAAACAAATTTTGAGACAACAGGAACTGGGATACTGTTTCCACATTATATTAGAAAGGGGACAAAAACTCACTAGTGCTTTTCCACACCACTCCACTCTAGTCTCTTTTAAAAAGCAGGTATAAGCATGTATCAGAGAGTCTTAAAAAGGTGGTACCAACACAGGAAAAATCTGTTTACCTCCCGCCCATCAATGCCATGTGCTCGCTAGAGTATGGGCATGGCCTTTCTGGGAGAGAGGAAAGACCAGAAGCTTTGTCACCTGCACTTCATGAGTGCAGGACAACCAAGTGAGACTGCTAAACGTGGCCCCGCACTACAGTCAAACAGAATGTTCACACACGGGTAGTAAAAGTCCTAGAAGATTTTAGAATGATGAAACTAAATGCCTTCTACTATTCCACCCCCTGCTCCCTAAATTGTGTTGCACTTTTAATCCCTCCATGAGTGTAGGTGGTTCTACATTGCCCATCTGAGATGAAAACATAAAATACAGTAATGGCATCCCACACCATCAGCAGCAGACATTTCCGAGTCCATCATTCTACCAGTCATAATACATAACATACTGTTATGATTTGAAAAAACCTGTAACAATTTATTGACCCCTCCCCACCTGGGAAAGGGAACTGGGGAAAACAAGCAAACAGAAGGGTTGAAATATAAATAGATTTAATAGGATAAGACTAAATAATTAACAATAATACTAAAGAATCAGTATTGATCCCGATACTAATATCAGATATATAAGGATTATACTCAGCCCATTCTATCAGCAGGAAGCTGTGCACTCCCAGCAGTGGACAGCAAATGTTGGACTCTGCGAGTGCTGCACCTTCAGGAGGAAGGGAAGGGCCCAGGGGTCCAGCACCAGGGCAAGGAGTTCTCCAGACCGCCGCCATCAAGGGAGAGAGAGAACTATGCAGCAAACTTTCTAATTTATATTGAATGTGATGTTGAATCCCACATAGCCTAGCTGATAGAAAGTAAGTATTTTCATTAATTCAGACACTAGAGTCTTCTAAAAGTGCAGATTTCCCAACCATTACAAGAGAAGTTAGTCCTGTGTCGCTCAAACCAGGACACATACGAACTTTTTTACTAATCGTACAGACTGTCCATCACTTGTCAGTTCTCCATTCACACTAGCCTTGGGGTCCAATTTGAAAGCAGAGCATCCCCCATTCAAATACTGTTGACCTACACATTTCAACCAACAGATCCTCCTGCATAACCACACCATGAGTCCAATCAGTAACTGATACAAAAAGCCTAACCCTGCAAGATATCGGGGAAAATTTTTTTCTAATTAGATCAGCATGCTCATCAACACTCTGACCTTCAATACCAAGTCTTCACATGTGAAGCAAAGGACCCACACAGGAAGGAAAGAGGAAGCATACTGCCTACTGTCAGAGAAGATGCAGCAGAATGTAAGACTATACATTCAGTCACAGGCTTTCTAAATTAAGACTCCTTTAAGGTAAAGGTGGTAACTTCATTATTGCTGATATTTTTCTCATAGTATGAAAAAGATGTATCAAAAAACATATGCAAGCATATTTTAATGCTCACAACAGCACATGCCGGTAGCAAAATTAATTCACGTGGGTCACATTTTATAATTTAGCCTGCCTTGGATTCAGAGTTTTGGTGGGCTTTTTTTCCCCTGAAAGAGTCAACCAGTGAAGACAAAGAAGTCTGGGGAGGGGGAAAGGGAGAATAATTTAAAAAAAGACAAATTAACCATGCCAAGTACTTCCCAGCAACTAAGAACTGAAGACACTCAGTCAGGTCAGTAATTAGTTACGGTCCAGACAGTTACTATGTCAGCAGTTTATGTTCTACACTCAGTTCATAACTGAAAGAAATATTTACAGGATGTGGTCTTCTTAACTGCAAGACACCCTTGCACAGCAACTGCTGCGCATGTTTTTGCAAGAAAAAGTCAATTACTTGCCTAAAAAGCAATGCTTTACATTTATAAAAGGCTTCAGGGAATGAGACTAAAATATATAGAACAGACTGTCACCCCCAACATGGTAAGTTAAAAATTTACTTACGCTTACTTTCTTCTAACCAAAGAAAAACCCCTCTTAAATTCCAAAATGACCAATATAAGACGGTGCCTTGTCAAGAAGTGCTCATGATAAAGGTTTTGGGTTATTTGGTTGGGTCTAATTGTAACAATAAGGTTAAAAAAAAAAGTAGAAAAATATTCAATGAATATCAACCTGTAATTCAAACGTTGAATACTGAATAGATTCGTAAAAATAAAAATTGAGACCCGAAATACACAACAGTGCCACTGATCTAGATGCATCTTTCATCTGTCCCAGTGCTCTTAAAAAGTAACTGAAGATACACGATGCATCTCAAGCTTCTTACAGCTTCCTTTAAAGCTAGATGATGCCAGTTTATAGACGATGACGCCCATTACTTAGAGCAGAAAGCACCCTACTTCCAATCTTAACAGGAAAGTAATTTCTGCCATATGAAGTCCATGTAATAAGACAGTTTCTGTTAATGTTTAGATGTCTGGATGTAAATCAAGTCTAAGAAATGGTATAGGTGAAACCAGACTCTCTGCAGCACATGCAAGCTTCTCATGCAAATTCCTTTTCTATTGCCCCTCCTACTAATCGATTAACTAAGAGCCAACCATACCATGCAGCTGAAAAACACACCTAACAGTAAATCCTGATATGAAGAAAATGAAACAACTTTTTTTTTAATTAAAAAAAAATAATCTTCTGTGATGCTGTCTTCTGGCCTGCTCCCAAGTCAACATTATCAATATCCTTAGGAGAGCCTAAGGAGAAGTGACAAATTCAGGCAGAAACCACAAGATGAAACGAAGCATAACAGCCAATATGTTTTTAAAAGTCACATCAATTATATGTCATGGTTCATTAAATCACACAGAGTAAAATTAAGCTGCAAAGCACCTTAAAAAAATTAAAAAAAAAAACCCAGGACAACTGTTTAATGAGAGATAACAAAAGTGATACTGGGTAAATCCGTGAACTTGGTTCTATTATGCTATCAACAGCACAGGAAGATGTTAGTATAAAATTTTGAATGAACTCTGAAAAGGGAAAAAAATTCAGTAGACTCCATAGGCTTACATGTTTATTAAAACCAGAAATGGCAAGGGCTTTGATGAGGGTTTAAGTTGGTCAAACAGTGTGAAAAAGCAACATACTAAAACTGTTGCAAATATAGTGCATTTACAGCTTCTGAACAGAAAAAAAACACCTTGTGTTAAGATTAGGTTTTATGGAACTGCACTAACACTATGATAGTGGCAAGTCCAACCTGAACACAGACGTGAGAACTAATTTCGAAGATTATTTGAAAATGAACACCTGTTACTAGTGATGCTGAGGACTGAACTAGGAATAAGCTTTTAACTTGATATTTCACACCAAAAATGTCAGCAAACCAGGCCAGACTCTAGAGAAATAACAGATACCTCTAAGGCGGGGGGGAGGAGGCGGACAGCCACAGATACCTGCTCTGGTGCACTGCAAGTACATTTCAGAAACATGAAAGGACAGAAGGAAAACATAGACCTAATAGAACATTTCTTTGCCCTATTTCTGGTACTTCCTACAGTCCAATAGCTACAGAAGAGTTCTGTAGCCACTGCTATCTGGCAGACAAGTAGAAACATTGGAATGAATTGTGCTTGAGCAGGTCAGGCCTCCCTTTGGCTAGCAGGACCCCTACTCTTTCATGAAACACAAAATTTGGTGACTAGAATAAACACCACACTTCACAGAACTTCACAGAACAAAGGCTGGGAGGAGGAAAGCTCCTGTATACCTGACCATGTCTTCTATAGATTCTCTCATAATTGTCTCAAAGAAGGCTGAGACCAGACAAACTAACACACATCACAATCAGGGGAAGACAAGTGGACTGCCAGAACAAATAGGAAAGCACAAGAACCCAGCTGGTATGGACCTAGACACAAATAAGCAGCTCCAGAAGTTGTTTTGGACTGTATGGCTCATCTCTCAGCAGATGAGCACATCCTTAGTTGGTGGTATCATTACCATGGGACAGCTAAAAATTTCAGGGAACAGGAAGGGTAGAATTTAAAACACAAGAAGTAACACCAGCATCTCCGCTTTCAACCCAGAAGACAGGAACGCATCAAGCTTCCAACCCTGCTTCACAACTGAGCTCTTAATATCATTTTAAAGAAGCATAGCAATTATGGGAATTATGGCCTCTGCTACAGTCAGGCTTCACATGAAGCTACCTTATTATAAAATGTTTGATTTAAATAAATCCATGCCTTCAGCAGCAACAAAAAGAAAACACTTGCCCTCACTCTCTTTGAGGGACCTATCACTTCTTACACAAATCAGAACAACAATAAGAACCTTACGTAAGATAATTCACTGAAGTTAATTTTTAACTCTATGTCTAATCATAGTGATGAAAGAGAAACAGCAAACAAGAGGAAAAACAACATTCAGGAAGGACACGCAAAATTGCTTTAAAGATACATACTTCGTTCCTCTGGGTTTAAGAGAGCTATAAAATCAAGGCTTTTGAATTATTTCAGATAAGAAAAACGCCTATGCAAAATACAGTTAGAAAACGATCAAATGAAATTACAGCTTCTAGAGAGACATATATTTTTCTGTCAATGCAATTTTTAATATGTTTGCCTTCCAACTAGGAGGAATCAAAATGACTACCACCTCCTTTGCAAACAAGGAAGTAATATGCAACAAAACACTATCTGCCCTGGGACTGTTTCTATATCATAATAAAATCCTGCAACATTTGGAGGTATTAATTGCAAATGTTCCCACTTCCTGTCCTGAGAACATGCTGGAATTAAGAGTTTGGGCAGAAATGACATCCTTCACTGATCATTTTTATTTTCACCAGCCCCGGTTTTCTACATGCAATATGAACCAATTACATGAAACTGTGACAGGGGTGTAAAGAAACACGTAAGCTACCAGTCTTAAAAAAAAAAAAAAAAAAAAAAAAAAAAAAACAGAGGGA
>VYZM01001255.1:49917-60183 GCA_013398915.1 Dromas ardeola | reverse complement strand
GGGAACGGAACTATTTCTTATCAGAAGATTCCTGGTTTCTTAGTTATTTCGCTTTCTAAATTGTGTCGTCCATATATTAAAACAAAACAGACCCTGAAGCCCTGGCTTTACATGCACTCTGCCCAAAAAGTAACTGGCAGAATTCCTAGCTAAAACTAAGATGGATCAAACAACAGAGGTCAGAAGAATACAGCAGGCCCAAAACAGTATGAGATACAAAGCAAGCAGAGGTTAGGTGCATGGGAGAAGGAGGAGGAACCCACACTCAAAACCCTCTAGCTAATAAGATGGATAAACTGCCCAGAAAAACTGCTGCACCAAATCTAGACAGGTTACACAATTCAGTCTGCGTAACAGGAACAAAAGTGGAAACACATTCATAGACCAGAGTTAAAAAAAAAAAAAAAAAGGACTGCACATGGGAATGTGTATTCATTCCCCATTTTGTGATTGTGAGATTTCAAAAAATATATCCTAATGAAAATCACACATAAACGTGCACTCCGATGCTTAAAACACTACACAGTGCCCTAATGAAATTCACTACTTAAAAAAAATAGGATATACAACTGGACTTCCATTTTACTTTAAAATGCTTCCCCTTAAAGAACACTTCCTTCCAACCTAGGCAATTGTTCTATGATTCTGTCTCTGTCTTGTGTTACCTACCTCAACAAGCTGGTTTGGTTTTGCTTTTACATTTGTTTAGTATAAAATGCAGCAATAAAACCAGTAAGCTTTTATTTACAATGCAGCTTTAAAAAGTCTGAGTTTTACTTTAATACACTTTTTTCACTGCTATGATAAGGAGTAGCCACTATTACTGTAAAGAGCAAAAGTTAAAAAAAAAAATAAATTTTTTCCAGATTCTAAGCATCTTCTCCCTCTAGTTTATACAATAATTATGACACATACTAGCTCAACATGATTCTCAGCAGTTTCAAGAGTTACTGTCATGGGCAAATAAAGGAATCCCTGAACTGTACCTCCGTCTGCTGTTTTCTTCTACAGTCATTTTACAACCAATACATAAATCCTGATCCGTTCCAATTAGTGCATCACAATTGTGATGCACAAAAATTACTCCTCTTTGTATTAGCTGTGGTTCTAACTACAAGACTCTTCATGTCTCCTATGTGGCTAAGCACCCTTATTCTTGTCCTCTATTTACTCAGCTTTGCTCTCACAATGTCCATTTGATTTTTGCCCATTTATAATCTCTTTTCACTCCCAACACAGTAGTGAAGTGATTAAGATAATATTTTTTGTACTAAATTATTTTTCTTTTTACTTAGTGTTGTGTTACTCTAAGCCAACAGATGCTGATTAAAGAAAAAAGAAGAGCTGTTAGGTTATTTTTATTTTACTACAAGAGGCATTTTAGAAATCGGATAAGCAACTGTTATAACAAAATTAACAGAAGGCTATTCTTGAATGGCTTCCAAAGTATTTTTGCCTCTTTAGATTGGGAATAATGCTAGCTTACTGCTTACAATAAAAAATTTAAGAATTACTTGGAATTTAGACAATTATATTGAAGTACATTTTCTTTTAAACATAGATAATAATTCACTCTGAAGTCAAAAACAAGTTTTTCATTAAGATTCTTCCTTCCCATCACAATGCAAATTATAGCCTCAACCTGAATTCAAAGTTGATTTAATAACTCAGCTTAAAGTGTTATTTAACTTCTGACATTCTGTGCTTTTAGCAAGAGGGGAAAAAAAAAAAAAAAGAGGTACAATACTACTTTGACACTATTGAAGTAAAAAGTGGGACAGTGCTTTACTGATTGGCTATTAACATGTCAGCCTCTTTTTCTCCGGATAGGAAAATGGAACTGAATAGCACAATGCAGGAATTTCACAGAATTTCAAAACTGTGATCTCAAATAATTTTAATTGTCCAGTGTGTACTTCCCTTCAGACTTTTCAAAGATTAAAAACAAGTTAATACAAGTTCAGGGAACACGAGTAACATTCTGATTTTGAGTGAAAGTTATTCCTCTGTAGAACTTTCATACTCCTAGGCTGAAATTTAAAAATTTGTCATGATTTAACACAAGTGGAATGATGGATGATCACGGATTTAAAATGAGCAAATACATATTTGAATTCAGTAGAAACAGGCAGGGACTCGCTCCATCTAGGACAGCTGAGAGAAAGCAAGCAGTGTTTTTAGAAGTTTAAGAAACAATTTGTTGGTTTTTGATCAGTTGTTTTGTGTAAAGGGAGAAGTAAGAAAGAGGACAAGAAAAAATTATTGACCAAAGACATGTTTCTCTCCCATCCCTACACTTTCTTTTAACCTCTTCCATTGACAGGGTTACAGTCTTTCCCTTGAGGAGTCACAGGCTGCTGCTGCAAAACCAATTCAGTAACACAAATGTAATGAAAGACTACAGAACATTTGAAATCTTGACAATACCTCTCCCACAGATCCCACAGGAAAATCCCACAGAAACGTCTGCCTGCTCCACTGTCTTTCTCTAGTAAGAGCACCATTGCAAAAAGCACACAGGAACGCCATCATCCTCAGCACTTCTGCTTTGCTTCAGTAAAGCAAGACAAAATAAGCATTCCTTGAAAAACAGTGGAGCATGCCCACATAAAAACAAGCAGAAGAGTAAATTATTCTCATCTAAGTCTATTAAAATCTATTTTAAGTCTATCTTGCTTTTCTAGTACTCATATTGTTCATATTTTCACTTATTTAGATGAAATCTCTGGTATTGGACCCAAAGGATTAACGTTTAGATTAAGAATGATGCACTGGGAGAACACAATTTTCTAACAGCCACAGAAGCTCCCTCCCCCACAAAACATTGTTCAGAAAAAAAAGCCTCCTAAAAGAAAAGACACAACTAAGATGCAGTATAGTTAAACAATCATATAGTAAAATAGTAAAGCTCTGACAGTTTCTCCCTCCCCCTATCAACATTTCCGATCTTACCCATCAGAATCAGAGCCAGATGGCTTGCCAAATTCAGTTCCAATTTATTTCCCCTTCCTGTCACATTGCCAGAAAGGATGGAAACACATTGGTTTAACCATCTTTTTCTCCTCTTCCTACTTAAAGTTGAGTCCTTAACTTAATTGTTACCTTGCTTTTAATAGTTTGCCAACACCCATATGTGAACCAACAAAAGCAACCTGAAAGTAAAATTCTAGGTTTGTTACAAATGTTACTTTCTAGCATTCTACACTTGATTGCCTCTGCCTGTAATTCCTCCCAGAAGGAGATCTACTAAAGAATTCATTAATATTCTCCACTACTTAGAATAAATCACCCTGTATAAGTCTACTAAAGCACAACTGAAATAAATGGTATAAAGACTGGATAGCTATGAACCAGAAAGATGTGAATTTTTGAATTTTCTCCCTCAGTGATGAACTTTATTGCCAACCCCCAAAAATTATAGAGCACCTCAGAAATTAAATAACCCACAGCTCCAAGGTTAACGTCCCATATGATTATGTGACCAGAAGTAACCCAAAATGAGTATGTTCTCCTAAAAGGAGCTAACTACCAAGCTGACATTCCAGGTCACCGCAGACTAATTTCCCACAGCAAGAAAACGTACCAGCAGCAGCAGGTTCATCTCCTCCTTCAGGCAGACGTGCCTACCCCATAGGCCAAAGTGGAAACTAAGTAAATTCAACACCTGCATATTATATCTGTAGCATCAGCACGGAAAGCGAGCATTTAAGCCATGAAAGATTCAGACTGCTATGCTACTACACTATCAATTTACTTTTTCCGAAAATACAGGCCTCAACCTTGTAAATACTTCTGCAGCCAAACTTTTTTGTTTGATTTAACCACAAGCATGCACAAACACATACAGATTATTAAGCATAACATTACACAGAGGGGAAAAAACACATTAATTTGCATTAGTATCATTATTTAAGAGTTCTCCAATATCCAGTTTCAACTATAAACCTCCATCCTATCCTCAGGGTTACCTGTACATAAAGAAAGAAGACTTGCAGTAATTTGATGAAATTGCTGACAATTGGGTTGATCTTCTAAACTATCATTTCTCCCCTCAGGGAGAGTAAAGCCAGGATGACTACAGTCACATGTTGGGGAAAAAGCAGCAGTTACCTAAAAGTTTCTTAGCAGCCTAACAGAAGTCTCTCGGACAAGCCTGGAAACACTTTCTACCATCCAAACACTTAAAATGACATCCATAGTCATTGTGGATGACTGAACCTGTGACTGACATTCACAGGCATCTTCGCACTGCATTTCAGACATTTGTTCAGACGTACTTACATAGCCTGAAGCACCCATGCCCTCTCCATTGGAAGTTTTGGAAGATATGTACTGAAAAGATCCAAGGCCAAAGAGGGCAAGGGAGGCTGAAGAAATTATTTCTGCAACTATACTAAACTCAGACCCCACATTATGGGACAGAGAACTAAGGAAGAACATGAAACTTTTCTTCCAGAACTGTCTGGGAAGATGGAGCCCCCTACGCAGCTGCTACAGGAACTTCTCATGCCAAATTGAGTTGAAAACAGATCAGAAGCTGCAAAGGCAGCAGTAAAACTCAAAGCACAGTACCTTAGACACCAAGACCACCCTTCTGTAGCTACATTTAACATACTAACAGAAGTTCAAATGTTTTGAATTTAGTTAATGACACTGGAGCTTTCCCCACCAAGAAGAGTAAGGCCCTGACCACTTCAGAGGGAGATACCCCCCATTCCAAATTAAAAGTATTTCATTTCAAGTATTTGTAACTTTTAGTAACACTTCAAACCAGATCTTCTTCTACTCCTAAAGCTAGCCCCAGACAACTGATACAAGAAGCAGCCACTGAGCACTAGGGAGCTCACAGGAAGACAACTATACCCCAACCATCTACTTCAAAAGTGCGATTTTAAGTTCCAGAGAACACAAAACTCAACACTCCTAAAACAAGTTATTTCCTTCCCGTTTGTTCCCAGAAAGGAAATTCTACTCAAATAGCTGCAGTCTCTCCCACTGGAAGTGTATGATAGTCGAGAACAGTCAGACCATTCACTACTTGGACCATGTCTATGTATCTCTCCTCATTCCACCCCAGGCAACTTTGTAATGGGGCCTACAAGACACGAAGCACAGCACTGTATGTATTGAACTTTGAGAATTCAGTGTGCTTAGAAGACTTTTTTGTTTGGAAAGGGAGCTCATGCACCCAGTGTAATTCCAAACTGATCACTCTAAAGATACTGATGTACAGTTTCTTCCAGTTATTATTCTCACAATGTCCATCTGAATAAGGGAATCTTAAAGAATGTTTGCTTTTACCAGTTGTTTTACTTTGCATATATAATATAGCCTTATGCTTGCAGACTGCAGTTATACAAAAGCATGAAACAAAAATTTGAAAAAAAACATAGTTCTATTTACAAATGATGCAAGAGTGTATAATATTAGATATTTAAAAATTGAGAAACTACAAACAAAGCTGTGCATTTTGGAATCAATTACCATCCTTCTGGTAGCTTTGCTCTTACAGGGACAGAAGTTGTCCTTACTATCGTTAAGTGATCTTTACAGTCTAGATTGTGCCTAATCATTGGATGGATACAGAGCAGAGGAAGGCATAAAGCATTCCCCCACCTTCCTTAATCAAAGTTGTGTACAAGACTTGTTACCTAACAATATTGAGCCTTCAAACACAACAAGAAGCTCCAAAGGCTTTGTTGCCTTCAGACATTATTACAACTTCCAGGACAGCCACAGCAATCAAGATAGTTCACATCAGTGTTCTCAGACTCTGCTTAAACATCACTTTTTGTTCCTATGTATAACGATTGCTTAGTATCAAGTATCTACAAATTAATTCCAGATACAGAAAGAACTAGTCTACTTTTCAACTTAAACTACCCCAGGGAAGCTAGTCACAATGCTGATGTTCTCCAGTGTAAGTACACTTCAGTTTGGATTCATTCAGACCAAGTGAAGAGGTTTGTTTACCTTTATTTCTCAATTATGCAAAGTCACGATGTGTTTCTAAAGGTGGAAGGTGCAATTTAGTTGAAATATCATGCTTCTGTACCACCTTCAGGGGAACTACGGGTGCAACTAAATAGGGTAATAAGCCAAATACCCGTATTGAAATTTAAGCATCAGAGAAACAAGTATCTTAAAACGAACTGGTAACTAATGAGGGAGAACAGCAGAAAAAGCAGAATTATCCAAAGACTACTATATAATAAAAATACTTCCAAGTCTACCATAGCAATATTCACTTTTTCCATTTTTCTTAGGCAGAAGATGAGATTTATAAATCTCTCCTAAATCAGCATCTTACTTTCAAATCTTAACATTTATATTTTTACTGACAATACATGAACATTGTATTCTTAATTAGAAATGAAGGATGTACTTCAATAAAATAATCTTTTTACAACAAAAAAATCTTTCAAAAAACCCCATACTCATCTCGTCTTGAGAGCAGTCAGATTTCTCTATATATCACCTGTCCCCTTAAACTCAGTAGAATTGCTTAACAGTTAACTATTACTGAAGTACACTGGGCAGTGTTATTTAGGACCACTAATTTTTACCGATATTTACTCAGCAGGAGAGAGCATGCCAGCTGTGCTGATGCAGTGGGCTCTGCATGCCACCCTCACAGTTGGAAACTGCAGTGGCACACTGCAGCTGCTTCCCGAGTCATGTTTGAAGCTTTGACAAGCCCCCAACCCCAACAAAAAAAGTACTTCTTGTCCAGAACTGGACCAGATTCTGCCATGCCAGTAACCACAGAACTGTCCACAAGTTACCCACAATGCTAACAAAAAGATGTATCCTATGCATTCAAAACATTAAGGAAAACTCTCTAAATCCGTTAAACTTTTAGAAGTTGTAGAAGATGTAACCTATACCTCAGAAGCGTGCACTGGGCTTCACAGATGTTCCAAACATAACAAACTAGCAATGTAACAGTTTACTACTAACACCGCACTTTCTAAACTGGGGGGGGGGGCAGCAGGAGTTAACTACAGACTATTTACTACAGAAACTGATAAACACGTTACCTTCAACATTTTCATTCTGATGTGAGACGCGTTGTCTGACATATTGTTTAATTTACTCAAAAACTGAGAAGGTAAAACAGCAACGTTTCTAAATCTTCATTTTCCAGATAATTCACATTTAACTACCTATATCAACTATGTCACCATCAACATCTGGATGCTCATATACAAATACAGTCTACTATTTTCATATCCATAAGAGTAGCTTTTCTGTCAACTCAACTAGTTACTCATTCAGAAAAGGTTAGATTTTTAACTCCTCTATGTGGAGTAAATGTCAGACCCTCCTTTAGCAGATCAGGTTATTCTACAGGGAGAATCTGCTGAAGAGATGACGTATCAACCATTTGATCTTTACCTAACATTTTCCCTAGAAATTTTCCTTTTTGCTTGGGAGCTGGAAGGACAAAAACAAAACAAGAAAACAAAGCAGACAGCCAGTGATTCATTACACCCCTACAGGAAAGCTGAGTTGAGGAATTTGCTCCCATCCCCTTCTATTTCTAGAACCTACTGCTAACATGCCATGTATAATGTACGTTACATATGTGCAAGCCTTTCCTTGGCTTTGATGTTCCAAGCATGGCTCTTTATGCCTGGGACTACAGACTCTAAATGAATTCCACTGAGGACAAATAGTAACACTGTCTTCTTACACCACCAGCTTAATACACTATGCAACTTTCAATCAATAATACTTTCTCCATGGAGCCCCCTCATCAATTCTATATGAATGTGATGTGCAAATGGATACCCTACAGAGCACTACGTTTATACCAAACATTATCTACTGGGCAGCTTATTCATAAAACAAATCTAATCGTACTTTTACTAATATGATAATTATCCTAGTGATAATCATATTGTATAGCACGCCACACGCTGTAACTTCTAGCTCTTAGATGGCAAGCATACCTACTTAAAATTACCAATGTTTACTTAGCTTAATTTAATGAGCAAGGAACTGCCCGGTCAAAAGAATGTTTCCCCAAGCCATTGACACGTACCTATGACACTTGTTTCAAGCAACATGAGCTACCATGCATATACTTAAACATTTTTATTCATAACATGAATAATGTCAGACTGATTTTTAGTTGAGACGGCTGATGTTGAGAAAGAATACATTCTTTCGTAACTCCTAAACTATGTTAATGACATGAATGGCATTCTATGATATGACCATTAGCTGTAAGCAGTACTGAATTACACTTTCATCATTAAAAAGGGCCTTATCCATAGCTACCATGGTGACAAAACACTAGCGTAAAAAGTTGTGGCTCCACTACAAGGATCTATTCTTCTACATGGCATTGAAAAATATCAAGTGCATCATGAGAAACACAAAAGGTCTGAAAAGAAACAAAATTACATCTATTACGAACATACTGGTTTACAACTAAATTTGTCATGCATTGCTACAATTCCCCACCCCACCCCCACCCCCCAAGAATCTCAAGTCATTATCGGGACTGAAACACTGCGTTGGAAAGTGATTCTTCTTTGTAAAAGGATTACTCTATTTAGACTTCATCGCTTTTCTGCCAAGCATCAGCCATATAAGGAAACCAAAGTTCACTGCCATTTATTTTGATCAGCCCTTTCTGACGCCTAAGAACCCTTACTGCTGCCTGGAAAGGTAAGTCTATAAATTGGAAGGCAAATCATTTACTTGTTATCCACCACAGAAGCCACTCCAGTGCAGTTAAATGCTAAAATTTTTCCTCACAGTATATCAAACAGATGAAGTTGGATTAATAACCTTTTCCTCAAACACTACATTACTTGATGCTGTTAAAGAACTACATATGTAAGGGTGTTAAAGAACTACATATGTAAGGGTGTTAAAAATTTCGCATAAAAATTACTTTGTCCAAGCCTCACAGATACCAGTACATCTCAGACACTTGAGAGACACACACACACCCTATCCGACCAACATACTACTTTCGAGTTTGACAAACAGGAACAAGAATTTAAATAAGCTAGCACAGAGCTATGGCTTCTAGCTCCTTTTGAACATTCACAAAATGAGAAATTCTTTGCCTTCATGAAAGAACTAACCAATAATTGCCTCTTTGAGGCACGTGAAATGAATCTGCGGTGAGCAATATTGCTTTCACTACATGCAACTAGTAAGTTAACATAACTTAAGCACCAGCAGTACACAATCTTCCACCAAAACTTCGCATTTAGTTTCCCCTTCAACAGCTTCAACCAGGAATCCTTTCGAAAACGATGAAGGAGAAAGTGTTCATCAAAACCAAACAAGGCTACGTTAACACGGAGGTTCGACTACACATACTGTTAAGAAGTCAGACCACTAGCTAGCTTTTTTTTTTTTTTAATGGAGGTTTTTGAGATAAACTTGTGCAATGATCAAAATGCAATACGGACCTCTCCTACACGAGCTGAAAAATATGCAGTCCAACTCGTCATCTTGAGGACAGAGAGGGGGCGGAGGGGAGGAAGAGAGGTGGCGGCAGCAGTCGAGGGGAAAAACCGCGACAGCATTTACAGAGGACGCAAGGCCACGGTTTTATAAAGAAATTTAACAGCTACCTTGAAGAAGACCGACCAGACACTAATCGATATTCCAGAAAACAAGTTGACAGACAAACAAGAAACGGCAGACACAGGGAGGGCCAAGCCTCAAGATCTTTCGATTAAATAAAAGATACTACCTCCTTTAGAACTTTCTTATTTCCCGAGAGGTTGATTATACTCGCAGGGTTAGCAATCGTTTTGGAAGGGAAGGAGCTGAAGCAGCAGAGTCACGGAGTCGAGCAGTTTCAGTTCAATACCTTCTCCGACCGAACAAAGAAACTTCTGTGTCTGAGGAGCTTAAAAACTTTCGGTCCTCCCCTGACTCTCTCCTCAGCCTCCATGAAAACAGCGACTACGTTCATACAATCGGCATTTCGGCGAGAGGGGGAGAAACACAAAGGACAGCTGAACTACGGAAGGCGGAAAACACACAAAAATAAAGGCCAAAAACAGGATATCAAAACGAAGCGTGAACTCCTTCCTTTTTCCCCACCCCCTTCAGCAGAGGAAGGATTTTTCTGTTGTTGTTGTTGTTGCTGCTGCTGCTCCCCAAGCCTTCTCCATTTAATTTACCTTGTCTGTCGGCCGTCTAAACCAGATCCAGCGGGCAGGAGTTTCTTCCGACCCCACGGAAATATATTAAATCCAATCGAGTTTTCTTCTCGTGAAGGGGGCAGAG
>VYZM01001255.1:36077-48881 GCA_013398915.1 Dromas ardeola | reverse complement strand
GTCCCGAGAGACACCCCCGCTGGGGTGCGGGTGTTGCCCCGCGGTTTTGGCGTGGTTTGTCTTAGAATCAGAATCGTCTAGGTTGGAAGGGACCTCTAAGACCACCGCGTCCAACCATCAACCTGAAACTGATAAAACCACGGCTGAACCATGTCCCTGAGTGCCACATCTACCCGTCTTTTAAATACCTCCAAGGATGGCGACTCCACCGCTTCCCTGGGCAGCCTGTTCCAACACTTGACAGCCCTTATGGTGAAGAAACTGTTCTTAATACCCATCCTAAACCTCCCCTGGCACAACTTGAGGCCGTTTCCTCTTGTCCTACTGCCTGTTACTTGGGAGAAGAGACTGACCCCCACCTTGCTACTTCCTTTCTCCGCTCAGGTAGTTGTAGAGAGCGACATCTCCCCTCAGCCTCCTTTTCTCCAGGCTGAACAGCCCTAGCTCCCTCTGCAGGGGCACGCCAGTTGCCCAGGCAAATTCCATCCCACCTGGCAAATGTTTCCTCAGGCATAAGCAGCTCAGCTTCCTAATTTAATAATTGCCCATTTTGTATCCAAGCTGCTGCAGCGATTGATCGCGTACCAGGCGCTCGCTGCCTGACGTTCATGGCCGCCCTGGCAGCCGACCCTCCATTGGGCCTCACGCTCCGTGACGTGCCCTTACTGGGGCCTGGGGGAACAGACAGCCAACAGCCTCCACCCAAACATGGTGTTTGGATATGATATATTAAACCTCCATGCAAGCAACAAGAATTTAAAACAGTGCCGCGTAGGTAGTCAGACTGTTTCACATAAACCCCAGGGCACAGTTTTATTTCCTCTCCGAGTGTTTCGACCCCCTCAGGGCAATATGATGCTACTGAAAATGCTGTTAGCTGTAACACAGTCATGTACAAATACGTTTGAAAAGCAGCCAGTGGGTTTATTGTAGGTCACCCGGCTTCGCTGCTGCTGTATGTTGGATTGCCACAGCACGTTGATGGAAATATTTTTGTGTTTAATTTTCTTGATGGTTTGGAACAGGTATTTGGTAACCTATTGTGTTCGCAATATGCCATTTTGACAGTTCTGGAGCCTGGAGTTCTGCTCGGCCACAGAAGAGCGCCCAAAGCTGACAGCAGGGTGGGGGTGTACGTGCTGCTCTCCTTATGCTCCTGCATTGTGTCCTGCAGAGACCACGTCTAAGGGCAGAGGCAGTTCTGTTTTCACACCCATTTAATCCCTGGCTTCTCTACTGCGACTGCCACGAACTAAGCTGGGACAGTGTTTTATCGTGATAATCTGTTTACTGAGAAATGGTCAAGATTCTAAAAAAATGCCATTTTACATGAGCCACTGAACAGTACAGGAAAATGGTACGTCAGGTTAGTATGAGCCTTGATTTTAGCATACAATTAGCAGCAAAAAGTCCTTTAAACCCTCACCAGTAACTCCAATTGATATTTCTTGTTCAGGATCACTAGTTGCTTCATCCAAGTTTCTTACTGGGCTTTGGATGAAGGTTTAATCTTTACCAACAAAAAGTACAGTTGATCACATTTATAAAAGTCTATCATGTTTAACAATACTGTTACTTATTTAAAACTTCTTGTCTCTGTGTGGGAATTGTATGTTCGACTATCCAGTTTGTATCCAGATATAGAAAATAAGTATGCATTTCTATAGGGTAACAATATTTGCTTATTGTTTATTTACTTTTCTACGAATCCTCTTGCCATATTTACAGAGCGTACAGTTCTCTTCGGGGACTACATCTATGCCTAGATTTAAATAATTAAGTTAAATTAAATATAACCATCAGAGTTTGTAAAAAATAAAATTATATACATATATATTTCCCAAAACATTAAATCATTTCCATTTCTGCTTGTTCAGATAAGACATTTTCTTCAAATGAGTCAGCTCTGGACTAAGGCCAAGTATGAGAACTTCAGCCCCTCAAGTTAAAAGCACTGACAACAGATTAAGAATTTCTCAATATAGTACAGTACACTGGTGCTATAATAAAATTACTAATTTTTTTATCTCATGCAAACAATGGATCATTCCTGGCTAATACCCAGCAATGTATCCTTATCATAATTAATATGAATGGTTCTCTGTAACTGATGTCCTCCATCATGAACTCTTCAACACACCTCTTTTATGCATGAATTGTCATAACTTTTTTTAATGTGAAAACGTTCTTTGGCAATGATTACTGCAAATGGCCCAATGCATTTATCACTGTAGCAGGGTAATAGGTGGATGTGGGAATTTTATGGCAACTGTTGCTCGCATGGTGAAGCTACTGTAGCTGTAACATTTGTTTCAATGTAAGATACTATTTCACTTACAGTTTTAGCCATCAAAAATAAAAGCCTAGCCAAAGTCTGCTGAAATTATAGCTAGCTAGACAACAGCTCCTGAAGACATTTTATGTAGATGAGATACAACTATCTATACAAATTAAGAAAATACCAGGAATTATCCCAGGGATTTAAAAGTGCTATAAATATCAAGACAGTATTTAGATTACAGCTTCAGTAGAGTCCCCAGCAACATTAATTCCCAGAGTTGGTATCCCAATTACCATATAATTACAGATTAAGTGCACAAAGTACAAAATATAGTGTTACATAATGAGTCTTTCAAGTGGGACTATGCAACTGATCCCACTGAAAGTTTAAACAAATTCTTTACTCAAGATTTCACAGTAGACACCAAGTCCAAGCTCCTCTCATTCAAATTTCTATTTTTACAGTTGAACAGAAACACTAGTAAATACTGCAGCAACATGCAGCTAAACTGAAAGAACAGTTGGTGAAACAGCTGCCTCTACCTTTCTCCCTTTCAAGAATTCAATGGTCTGAACAATGTATCCACAGTTTTTCAGAGTAACAGGGGTTAACTGCCACTTTTCCTATTCTTCTTCCTGTTGTTCTTTACATTTGTGCATTTCCACTTTTCCAAGAGCTAGATTGAAAGGCCTCTTGGGTAAGCGCTTCTGCTCATTAAATGCTCAGGTGGTCACTTGAACAGTGGATTTTAACTTGATTTGGATTGGGACTTCTGGACATCACTGCAATACAAATATTAAATAATAATTTCTGGAAGTAATAACTGCCTGAAAGACATAAAGAGACAAGAAGTAATCTATTCTTTAACAAGCCTATATTGAAGTTTATTTTAGGTACTCCATAATTTAAATTTGCACATGGTCCATTCAAAATGTCTTCCTGTATCATTTTCTCAATTGATCTGGTTCACAACTGGATTACACTATATTTATGATAGTGAAATCGATACAAAACTGCTATAATTCAGTGGCAATTAAGTCTTAGAAGTATATTGTTACAACTTTCTAAATGCATAATGCCTATCCCCTATATTTAAAGAAAAGCTAAGTAAACAACCTCTGTTCAGTCTAACTTTGACACAAGCCCGAATTTGTACTGGTTAAATACTGCATTACGCCATACAAAGAGGTTTTCTCTATATTTGGTTGCATTATTTTTTGAATAGTAAAATCAAACAGACCGATGAACATAAATGTATTGTGTGACTAAGTTTTGGAGTATTATGCAAGTACCAATAGAAAACCTTTGTAACACCAAAGCCTATTTTGTATATGCTGTGTTCCAGAAATGGTTAGGAATGTTTTAGGGTTATTTTTAAACATTTTATTGTGACTTTTTGTTTGTATTTCTCTTCCTTGGTTACCATGGGTGAGCTCCTGAATTCTGACTGAGGAACACTTGGCACAGCATTTCACATGTAGGAGAAAAGACAAAAAGGTGATGTTAAGGCACCTTTACACTTGCCTGATTTGGACTGCTTTACTCCCAGACAGCCTCCTTAACACTGACTTTAAGCTATGCTGCAGCCTCTTAGCTAAAGAGTCTGTTTTGACAGCTGATGGCCCCGCATAAATCTTGCGCTGGTCAAAACACATGGAAAGGAATGAAAATACAGCCATGTCGTGTGAGGACATGGACATCCATGGATCGTAACCGTCAATCCTTTGCTCACAAGATCCTGCAGAGCTCCTTCTGGCTGCACTGCAGACAAAGAGTTAAACATGAAGTTGGCAGAAAGAGCCAACTATGAAGTTGCCTAAAATAAGCCCTGTGTTCTGTATTGTGCCTGTTCACCAACTGTGGTTTTGGACTGCCTTTGGTAAGGTTCTCTGATCCAAAAAGGGTAACAATGAATACTGCTGAGGGTATTTAGCAATCTTAAAAGAATATTGTACCAACTTCTAATCAGATCTGGAATAGCTTTTCTATAGGAAGTCAGTTACACTAGCTCTATAGTAACACTATACTGGTTATATCGCTCTTCCAAGGTCAGTAATTAGTGCTGCGTCATGTAGGAAAAGTGTCGCTCCTCTGTCTCTCCACTGGTAGGAAACAATTTCTGCGGCAAGTTTGTTTAAAATTAATTATAGTGGATTTTTTAAGCTGATGAAAACGCATGAGAATGTGTTCTGGATGTGTAAATAGACACTGTAAATGTTATCACAAATACCATTCCAGAATTATTCTATATAGGCACATCTATGATAATGATACCCATTATGCTAAGCATTAAATAAATCCAGATTTCTCTAACTGTAGCATAAATTGCATTTATTTTATATTTATGGCTTTTTCATCTCTATTTTGACCATTAATGTTTCTTACAAGGAGGTAACACCCACAATATAAATCTCTTAGTAGTTTTTAGCAACACTGTTGTATATGTGGACACTTAAAAAATTCCTTACTTTTCCCCTGTCATCTATTTTCTGTGAATAACCTCAGTAGTATAGAAGTAAATACTAACAATATGTGAATGCTTGACTTCAGTGTTGGCTCAATGCTATTTAAAGTCAAATTTCTTATGGACTACCGTGTTTGGAACCTAATGAAGCAAGGAGATCCAGACAGTCCAGTGACATGAACTATCCTGTCTCTAGGCCTGTTACACTGATAGATTGTACTTTAAGTAAAGAGTTTTTTATTTGTGGAAAAGCTACCATGGAACATTTTTAGGAGAGTTCAAAAACCAGTCCTTTTAATTGTCCTCCATCTGCAAAATAGAGTTCATGACAAAAGACAACTTTGGTTTGGGGAAAATAATTATTTTTGTTCAGAATCTGTTAAAACACTTGTAGATTTTTTTCATCATATAGGAAATCCACTTTTAAGTGCAATTGGATGAGAATCGGTTTGTCTTCCCCATTTCTCTTCTGTATGAAGTTTTCAGTTCTCTTTCTTTAGTTATTTTTTCCCTTTCTTCTCCCCCCCCGGCAAATACAAATGACATAGTTCTAAGTGCTAAGAAATGTTCTCCTTTTGAAGCATCTTATCCCCTCTCCTTTGAACACACAAAATCTAAAAGATTGCACTTGTATGACTAGCACAACTGAAAACCATTATAGACATTTTTAATTCTCCTTTTGCAAGAATGGTTTCAGACTCACTTTTAAAAATCTAAAACAGACGTTTTTTCAGTTATGTCTGTCCTACGTTCTAAGGCATGGTTGTTGCAAACAATAAAACTAACATAATATTTTTTTCTTTTAATTCACAGGTTTCACCTACTGGTTTCCTTAATTGAAAGCATATTTTAATATAAGCCCTACATGGTAGGTATGAGTATTATGCTACATCAGTATGGAAATAGTGACTTTCCAGGACACAAAGGTGAAAAAGCGGTGTATGAACTCATTTCCATGCCTGCAAACAAAGATAAGCTCTCTACAGAGAAAGTGTCTCTACCAAGTCCTTTGAGAAGTGCACTTTAGTCTAAAGCTGTAATTACTCTTTATTATGATTTCTATAAATAAAATCTTTTAAATATTTTACTTTGTTAAACTAAGGTTGCAAAAATGCATAGACTCTGATTAACAGTGCTATTAGCAACATACCAGAGTTTACAACTGAGACTCCTGACAGCATCGACTCAACCCATTTTCGTGACTATATTTTGAAGTATTGTGCTTAGACAGTATCCATTCCAGTTAAACAGATGCACAACTTGACAACAAAGGCCCCCTTTGAATTTGCACAGGAAAGTTTTAATCAAGAAAAAAACAGACTTGATCTTTACTGTTGGTGAGACAAATCCACTTAAATCTAATTGCAGGTGGCACAGAAACCTAACAATTCATGCAAAAACCTTCAGTGTAAAATACAGTTGTTGTTACAAGGTCTTTAGGGCACTGCTTTCCAACCTTCATATTGGTCTGTCTTTAGCTGAAGTTAAAATTTATTGTATTATTCTTCTCTTCCTTCCATACCCGTTTCATTTGCTGCATAGGTAGGAGAGAAGTGTTTCAATTAAAAGTTTATCTCGCTTCTGTGCATTTTAAGAGTACATTTTGTGAGTTGCCATGGCTATTTCATTGTGTGATACAAATGAGACAATGTTTGTAGAAGAGGTGATATCTTTAATTAGACCAACTGATAGAACTGTAGAAAACAAACAAACTTTTTAACTTGACTGATATCCATTAATCTGATCTGACAAGTAGCAAAATCCAAGCTAAACACAAGTGGGACGTGATTGTTCTTAGTATAATAAAATTATTTTAATCAATTAAACCACTGGAGAGACAACAGTTGCTAACAAGAATGTAGAGGGATGAATCAGCAAGAAAATGGTAAGTTTTAAAAACAATGTCGTTACTGAGCCCACAATTTGTTTATCCACCATTAAGAATTTAGTTCCCAAGATTATTTTTTAAACATGACTTGTAAGTCGCCTGTGAGGACCTGGACTATGCAAGAGACGGAATATTTTCTTTATGAAAAAAATATTCTCCTGTCCTTTGCTGTGTTTTGGCTTTCATCAGTTATCTGTGTGAATTCATTGTAGTGAATAATGGTTGATTAGGTTCATGCACGTAGTTCTCATGAGGGTGTGTGATGTGTTTAGTGTAATATGTCACATTTTTCAAAATATATGAAGAAGACTCATGGAAATTAATAGTTATTTTGGGCACTGACATCAATTATGTTAAACACATCAGTATTCATGAATTTTGCATTTGCTGTGCCAGCAAGGTTTGGTTCTAATAAGAGTTTGTTAGTACAGGGGAAATCTGCTTTGGACTGTGAGTTTAATATTGGAAGTGTTGTTTGAAAAGCCAGGTGTAAAAGGGATCCAGGAAAAACTCTTCAAGGATGTGTTTCAGTAGATGCTGTAATTATTTAACTACTTTCTGTATATATACCAGCATTGAGTAGTATGTAATAGACAGGAAGATACTGTCAGTGAGGGTTTTTTTTTGCATTAGTAGGTTCGCAGATGGTATTTGGGTAGTTAGTTCAAACCCAGACCCTGCTCCTTGAAGGGCAGTTCTAGAGACTTTTTTCTAGAGTGTTTTGCATGGTGGCTGATTTTCTGAAGAGTTTGTTGTTTGTGGTTTCCTCTGCAGGGTAATTTGTATTGTCACTTTTTGCCAGCCATGTTATGTAGAAATGCGATGTTCATATTCTAGTATAGGAAGGGCAGGAAATACTGAATTAGCAGTGGAAATCAGTGAAGAAGCTCAGGTGACAAAGATGTGTATCTTTTATGTATACAGTAGGTTTGGTGGCACAGTTCTCTCAAACACCTTCCCATGAGTAGTTCATGAACAGGCTGCCATTACTGGTATGAGAGACACATTCACATTTTAAAATATTTTCAAACTTTGGTTGCCCCACCCTACTGATTTGCACAATTCTTTACATGTGGCAGCCATCTCCATCTGAAAACCACCAATTTAGGTGTATCAGCATTGTATTAAATGAGAGAAATAATTGCTCTCTTTTTCAGTTCTTTCGTTACGTTTGACATAAACCATCTTGAATTAAGCCACTGTACAACCAAGAGGCCTTTGGCAGAGAAATCCTCAAAGACGTGAATATTCATAAACTGCTTTTTAAGACATTCACATGTTAAATGGCATTGTCCTCATCAGGCTATTCAGCATTTCAGATCTGCACAGATGTTTTCTTACACGAACTCTGAAGAAATAGGAAATTGCCAGGGTATGGTTGCATTCTTTTCCATGACATATATATTTCTATTATATGAGCTATTTTGCCTGCAGTGCAGCCATGTATTTATGTTTCAATACAACCATTAATAAATAGATTTCTGGAGATATATGTGTATATATGTATACACACACACATCAATCTTGTAAAGCCTAAATCTGAAATATGATATATGAGATGTATACATATGTGAATATGTGGCATATTTATATACACACACAAATATGTAAGTGTTAAGCATTCATCCTTATAATGTAAAACACCTATAGTGTTAGTTTAATTGCTCCTTAATTTTAAGGCAAATAAATGTCAATAAAAATGTGTGGACAAAAAAGCTATGTGAATCACACATAAGTTTGGAAAAAATGAGTGATGTCCCAGAAAGTTAGGTAATCTAACAGGAATGCTGCTCCCACAGAGATTTAAAATATAAGGATCTGCTTATTCAAATGCAGAGGTATTTTTCGCATGAGTAAGCTTATTGCCTTCACTGAGATTGTTAATAGAAATAGCGCTGTACGCCTGACTCTAGATCTGTGACCTAAGGGCTTGTTTACAGAGTCAGAAAAGTACACTAAATGTATGTGCATTGAAACACCTTAATTTCATGTGGTACAGTTTTAGTACGTACTAGCTGTTGAGATAACAAAAAGCCTATATACCCATTTGAAGCTTATGAAATGAGACACATATAATATTTTACTGAGCTACTGCCTTTCCACCCTTCCCAAGCTGAGAATATCCCGAAGGAGTTGGGAAAGTAAGGAAGCCCCTATTTGCCCCCAAATTCTGCTTCCTAATTACCACATTGGAGAGTCATGGCACAGCACTGCAAGCTCTTTTCATCTCCTCGCTCTGCAGAAATCAGAAACGGAGCTTTGGAGAGCACTTATGGACCCTCATGACAAATGCTCCCCTCATACAGTGCAATGTGGAAGGAGCTCAGACCTTGCTGAAATGAGGACCACGTCTAATTCTGTCTGCCATAAACAACTTGCCACACTTGTCCTGCTGCTCTATTGCCGTGCAAAATAAAATATCATAATCCACTGCAGGAGACGAAGAAGTAGATAACCAGCTGTTCTCCTTTCACCTGCGTATGTTAGGAAAAGCCTGACTGGATTTTGTCATGGAAAGACATATTGAAGTCAGTTTGCTGTATACGGCGTTGATGCTAGTGTGTACGGTGAGGACTCTGAGGCTGACACACCGTGCTGTGGAGAAGGCTCACATACAAGCCAGGACCACTTTGCCTGTATGTTGGCTGGATGCATCCAAGGGTGCCAGCATGGCTGTTCGTTTTGCCTGAGTATGGACTACTCAGGATGGCAGTCCTGAGAAAGGAACACGGCCTGTAAATCTCCTTGTTTTGCCTGGTTATATTAATGTGAAAGTGAATATTAATGTGAAAGTGAATATTAATGTGAAAGTGAATGTTAATGTGAATACGTCCATGTAAAAAGTTGCATGAGAGGTAGCAGTCTTGTAGTTCTCAGGTGAGAAAGTACGACTTGTAGTGTTGCGGCGAGCATTTTAAATGTCTCTGCTTCTGACAACCAGCTGCACCTCTGCAGATCTCTTCTTTCCCTAACTGCTCATTTCAGTTGCTTTCATTTGTACGTTCCAGGCAGTGACCATGCCAGAAGTTTCGACAGCTAGTTAAAAATAGTGATGTCTCAGCAACTATAATAGTTTACTCACTCTCAGATGTTCATTGGAAAAAACTCCTATCTTTCCCTTGCCCTCCTCCCCCATCACACACATTTTTTCTTTCCTCACCTCCCCCTCAACTGCTTGAGCTTAGAAGGGAGAAGTCCTGAAGATTTCAGTATTGCAGCAAACAAGTCAAAGCTCTCTGCCATCACCCCTCACCAATAAGAAAAAGACATACAAACCACTGTTGCCTACTGGAATTTTGAATAACCATGCTTCACCAGAAACTCGAAGCATTTCTTAGGGGAATAAAACATGAATTTAAGATGCCAAAATTATTATTTTACGGCTGTTTTGTCCCTCATTCCAACATTGAAAGTGATGCCTTCCCAATCATATGACTATCTTCCAGAGGCGATTAGACTGCTTCTCTTCCCTGACGTGTAGGAAACGTCCTATGAATTCTTTCTTCCTATAATAATTGCATGAAGAGGAAAATCACCTGGAATGCAGTGCTGCATTCTGTCTCCTATTATGGGACTACAATTAAAAGGGGAGTGTTTAGCCACTACTGAATACTCTCTTCCTGGAGCTGAACGAAATACTTCAGCTGACCTTCAGAGAAGGACTGGCCTTTGAAGGGTGAAAAATAGACTGATAAACAGAGGTGTTTTGGTTCCAGATGAAGAAGAGTGCTTCCTTGGGAAGAGGAAAGTAAGTCCAGGCAGACCACAGTGGAGTGAGTTGGAGAACAGGCCAGTTCTACCACATCCAAGTATCATGTGGCTGCCCCAACAGTTGCTTTAGATTTTTATGTGTGAAGTAGATAAAAGTACTAACAAATTCCAGTCATGCTGTCCGTGTATACAGGCTTCTGGAAATGAAGAATTAAAAGCAGAAGCTAGTTCTTTTGTAAAGGAAGGATGAGCACTCTGAAAACTGTTGGACTGATTCTTTAGGAAAGAAATGCAAGTAAAGATTCAATTAAGAAGGCTACAGAGTAGGGAGGAGCTGCTGGCACATGACGATTGATATTTAGAAAGTCATACCTGTTGGTGACTACAGAGGAAATGGATGTGAGCAGTTAGTTCGTACTCTCAAATTAATGTACAGCTGCAAAGAGGTGAAGGAGATAAGTGAAAATAAATATTGTCAAATAGAGCAGGAGGATATCCAATGGTCTTCTCAAAGCCTTGTGAGAACAGAAAAGCAGTTGAAAAAAGGAAATGAAAGGAGGTGAACTAATTTTCAAAATTAGCATGGTCACATATGGCTGGGAAAATACAGGCGCTCTGCAAAATCATTCAGCAGTGCAAGCCGGGAAACTCAACTTGGGTGAACACCATGGTAGGCAGAAAGCTGCCATGTTAATTTTTTTACCAGAGTGGCAACAGTCGTACCACCCTTTCATCAACCAACAGTCGTCCTCTCTCTCCGACGTAATTTGCTTTTTTCTCTTATGACTTTAATGAAGAGCAGAAGTGATGGTCTGATGGAAAATGAGGGAAAGACAAACAAAGGATTGGGAGAAGGGAGAAATGATTAGGAAGAAAACTACGGAAGAGAGGGAGATTAGAAAATGAAGGGATAGAGAGGAGGGAAGGGTACGGAGAGGACAGAAGAGATGGAGAGGTAATAAAATACCCACTCTCAGACCAGCACATCATTCCAAAAAGAAAACCCTAGACCTATGCAAATATCATACTCCACTTAATGAAATAAATGCATACATAACACCAAGTCTCTGTAAATTCTGGCAAGAGATTTAAATAGGATTTCAGTACTTTCCCATTTTCAGCCTTACGCTGCTCTGCCAGAGCCTTGTGGTTGTTTACAGCCACTTGAGGATTAAAGACTGAACATGTATTAACGACTTTTGAATAAAAGGCTGGAAATGAGATCCAATAAACGTATTTTGGCATTAATTCCATTTGTTTCAGGGGAAGTAAGATTCTTAAATACTTCCTCTGATGTGGGTTGGATTTCTTGCTCACAAAAAGGACAGTTACAGTGGAGGTCCTAGGACTCTGCTAATTTATCCCACTTGATAATTCCCATCATAGATGCAGGAAAAATTCACCATGCCAGTGCCACAGTGCAGCAAACACAACCCATCTAAATTAATGATATTTTTCTTGTATTTAGTAAGATATAATACGCTTTGCTAATCTAGTGCCCAGTTTAAAGAATTAAACTGGGATGTATTTTTGTTGTTCTCTAATGCTTGAAATTAATTAGTCAGGTGTTAAATACCATTTCTATTTGCTGGAATTTTACAGGTGAGGCATCCAAATGACTCATACTGCTCAACGATTTTTTTATGTAACCTTTTAGGTGACTGAAGTACTAAATATTTTGTAAGTATATATAAATCCTTATACTTGTAATTTTTTATGTTTTGGAACCTTTTTGCATTTCTTCTTACTTAACTACTGAATAGTAAAAAATGGAGTTTCAGTTCATGTGACTTTGCTATTTGATTACTTAAATTTTAAACAGGGTAGATTTTTTTTATATATAGGGAGATATTTTTCACTGGTTGTTTTTAAACACAAGTGTGTTTAAAAGTGCGGAACACAAGAAGTGTGGAAATATTTCTTTTTGTTTGTTTGTTTGTTTTTTTGTCTGGTTTGTTTCTTAAGGAACATTTTTTATATGTATTGAAGCTGACTGCTACGCCTTTTTTAAAGAACAACATCTTTTTGAAGAAGGCTACTAATGCTATGTAGCTGACACCATTGTAAAATCCATCTTTTATGCATACTCTGCTTTGACATACTACCATGACTTGTTAAGCTTTGTTGATAAAAACATCAAAAGAGTGGACAAGTCACACTGCAGTTAAAAAATTACTTGGAACAGTCTACATTTGCCTTCTAAGTTTCCCATTTCCACTGACGGCAATTTACATAACACAAACCTAAGTTAAAATGAATTCCTTGTGCTGTTTTGGGAATAATAACACAGAGAAATCCTTTCCTGTTTCCCTCTCCCACACTCATATATTTCTGCACAGATTTCAGATTTCAGTTACAAAAGGACAAAGTAAACACAGCAGTGAAAAAATTGTTGATTTAATCACGCTTAAATATAGCATGTCCTCCTCTCCTCTCCTCTCCTCTCCTCTCCTCTCCTCT
>VYZM01001255.1:25316-35415 GCA_013398915.1 Dromas ardeola | reverse complement strand
CCTCTCCTCTCCTCTCCTCTCCTGCCCTCCCATAAGATTTTATCTTAAGTTTTCCAGCATTTAAGATTTTGTTTCAAAAAAGGTATGCTGGATTTTCTCATTTAAACCATGCTCCTGAGATTCTGAATATCACCTGTTAGTGCTGGGAACTTCCTGCTGACTTAGATCTCAAATTAAATTAAGAATTATAATAATAAGAATCTATGCCATAAATAATGAGAATCTCTAAACCCTATAAATAGTTGGAAAAAGATAGACTCACTTAGTCCTCTTACTGAAAATGGATGTTCAGATTGTAAAGAACTGATTTTCTTTAGACTAGGATGGAAAAGGAATGTGCTTTTTTAGTGTAATAAAGCTAAGCATAATGTGGTGAAAGTATAATTACATTTGTTTAGAGTTCTTTTGTGTGATACATTTTGACTGTAAAATACAGGCTAATTATTCAGAAGTTAGGGGTGCTACATGATGTGCTTAAAGAAGCAGAGGCAATTAATGAATTCCATTCCGTTGTTGGTTTTTTTACCCAAGACCCTGTACTATTTTCTCTAGTAAAATATTTTTCTGGGTGCACGTGCCATTGTGCCATTTGAACAATGTTTTATCTGAAGAAATTCAAAAATAATTCTTTCACATTGGCTGAAGTACAGGTTTATGGCATGTATGCTAATAGAACTTAAGTAATATGGTAGAACAGGAATTCCTTTTTTGATCAGCAGAAGAAGGCAAGCAGAACAAGTAAGGGGGTTTTTTTGGTAATTATAAGTAATCTGATTTCATAAGTTATTTAGAAAGAACTGTTTAGGACACAAGAATCCAGGTTTTAAGATTACAATAAACAGACACAGTTCTGTTCCAGATCTGAAGCTTGTACAGTAGTCATTGCATGTATCTCTTGTGGAAAATGCTTTAAGGAATAGCACTATTATGCTGTGGCATTATCACAGATTTAAAAGATACTAGAATTTTTTCTCAATCATTCAGCTCCATTAAAATATTGAAAGCTCACTTGCAAATAAATTCTAATATTTATTGGCTTGAAAAATATATATAAATGGTTTACTACTTCTCTTAGCCTTTAGTTCAGGAAGGA
This sequence comes from Dromas ardeola, assembly GCA_013398915.1. NCBI lineage: Eukaryota > Metazoa > Chordata > Aves > Charadriiformes > Dromadidae > Dromas > Dromas ardeola. The sequence goes on along the minus strand of VYZM01001255.1, from coordinate 34,322 downwards.
CTGCTGCACTAAGGTAGACAAGTCACCATTATTTTTATCACTCCTCTGTCTTTGTGCAGCATTTCTAATTTTTTTCTAAACCATTTTTCTAATTGATTGACGGGATTGTATGATTTCCACCATTATCTGCACCAATGATGCTGCACTTAGCCTCCAAGAAAAAATAGCAGACTTTTGCAGAGGCCTTAGAAATTAAGCAAAAGGCAGTGATAAACACCCAAGGCTATTGACCGTGTTCTAAGCATATTACATATGTCACTAGTGTTTTTGTTGCTGTTGAGGAGAAAAAGACCTCATGGAAGGGATACACTAAAAATGAGCATTCAATGAGCACATAGCCAATCAAATAAGCATAATAGTCTGAATATATAATTAAAATGGGCTGAACTGAAGCAGATATAAGATTTTCTTGAGTTCATGGAACTCTTAGGCCTGTTGATGTTTTGTTTTTCTAGAATACTCAGGAGGATTTTAATTTTTCAAAGTCAAACTGGTAAATTTATATAAATTTATAGCGCACTGCCTATTTGTAATATTCCTACCCCATTGTTTGTTAACCTCAGTTACTAACCATTCTTGTTGTAGGGATTCATTGTGAATCTTGACTGTATATCCATGTGCAAGATAATTTCAGAAACGTATTTTAACTTATTTTAATTTGATAGGTGAAAGTAACATCTTATGAAGTTTCCACTGAACTTTAGTCCTGGCATGTCTTCAGCTCTAAAAATCTTTCATTTTAAATGACTTATATCTTTAAAATAACTAAAGCTTTTCTCTCCAGTGTTCATGTGCCATTTTCCAGGCACAGGGAATTTAACAAGTGAACCGAAAGCAAAAAAAGACTGACATTAAGGCGTGTTTAGACCAAAACACAATACAGAATTGTCAGACAAATATGTAGGGTAATTTAAGATTCAGTGTTAATACCATGTATAACAATGGTTTGGAAAAAAAGAAAAGAAGTTTCATGCCAACGGTTTATCCAGTCATGCAGAATCAAAGTCTCTCCATGCAAATAGTTCTATAATGAGCATGAGGCAAGACTTTAAAGGTGTGTATGCTATATCACAAAATTTGGCACAAAGACTTGGCTACAGTAGTAGAATCTGCATACTCTTCTCTGTCGATCCACAGTTTTCAAAGCTAAAACACCCTATGAAAAAAATAAAAAAGGAAACTTTTCCAATCCTCCAGCACAGGCAGGCTTCATGCACAGAGTGTTGTAAGGGAAAGAGGAGCCTCTCGACTCCAGACCTGGAGGAAGACAGCCGTCACTGTGATTTACACCCTAGGTTAATTGCATTTCTGGGACGGAGCGGGCAGCGGGGTCCTGGCTGCCGGGATTGGGAGTGACTCGGTGCTGCTGCTGCACAGGCAGAGCCTCCGGCGTCACGGGGCAAGGTAAGCAACAGGCAATTTCTCCCCACTCCTGACCCAGGCTGTGAGGTTTGCACTTTGGCCCGGGCTGAGGCGTGGGCCGCAGCACAGCGCACAAGTGACATTTATTCTCCTCGTTAGCCAACAGGCAGTGACAGAGGCGTGAGACAGCCCAAGGGGAGGGATGACGTTTGACAGCTCGGCTGGAGCCCGAGCCTGCGACATGTGCAGCAATGTGCTGAGGGCAGTAGGATGATTTGCAAATCTATGAAATACCTTCCCAGAGTGAGGACATTCCTAAGGCAGTGTAGATGTTGCATGTTTCTGATTTCTACACACAATGGATTTCATACCAGCAAATTATAAACATCAGGGAAAACTAATGGAAAAATAAGATATAAACGTGAACTTAAACACCTAAAAATGGGTTTTAATAGGAAAGTGGGAGTTCCACAGTGCCACTCTGGAAATGTGGTAGCACTGGGAGATGGCCATTAACCATCAGTACTGCTCTGCTTTCCCTCATCCTCATTGCCTGACTGAGTTTTGCTGTAAATGCAAGTCATGCTAATAAGCTAAATGATCCAGCAAAGCAGTATGACAGAACCAGGCTAGGATGAATTGTTATTATTATTATTTAATTTTACCCGATATCCTAGGTGTTCTTTCTCAATGTGACAAATACTGATCGGAGAGCAGATCCAGTTCTGCAAATATGTTAAAGGTAGTTTTTCCACTGCTCATATTCCTAACACACAAGTTTCAAGCAAACATACCTACAATGAGGTCATCTTTCCTCCTCTCCCTCCTCCAGCCCACGCTGTGCAGTCCTTGCAGCTCCTGGGCACAGCCACCATCGTACTCAGAAATCGGTGTCTAGAGCTGAGATGAGACACTTTGAGACCAGGTCAGGTCAACAGAGCCTTTTAAGGAGACCCTGGAGAGACACACGGACAAAGCTCCTTCCATGGCCTGTGCTGAATTTAAATCTGACATGACCAAACCCTCCATGGTCTCCATCACATGCTGAGTGCATGTCCAGCTTATGACAGGGGCGGCTGCTTTTGGCCCCACAAGGGGTACACAAGTACTCGTGTGGCAGGGTATGCCCGCCCAACATGCACGCCAGGCAACCAGGAGGGTACGCTGCTGTAAGTTGTTAACAGATACCCATCCACCATGTTCTGGGGCAAGGAGGGGGGCAGTCTGGGCACTCAATTGCCCTGACAGCTCTGGGGGTTGAGTCAAGTGTATGGGAAGGAGCCAGATGGAGGACAGACCCTACAGGCATCCCCACACCACTCAAAAACATGAACGTAATGTGGCTTACTCTGTTACACCTACAAGAACCTGGTCTCTGAGGGGCCATGCAGTTGCTCCATCCTCAGCAGACCCTAAAAAACATAGAGGATGCAGGTGGCAATACTGTAAGGAAGAAAGAAAAGGATCTGTTGGGAAAAGTTGATGAGGAAGGAATAGGGGAGGACCAACTCTGCTGCATGAGAAGCTAGGGAAAGTTTGTGGCTGGATTTTTGTGAGACATCAGCTAAGGTCTCTGTTGGCTTATGGATTTCTTTGCCAAAGTTGTATTTTAAATGGAATGTTTGTCTGTGACTTTTTCTTTCTCTCAGACAATTAATTATTTTGGCTCGTCTTCATCTAGTACTACTTGTGCATAAAGACATCCTTCATATGGACAGGTCTTAAACGTCAGGAAAGTTTACAATGAAATTCTGAAACCAGCCTAAGTGCCCAATGCCAGGAACTGCTCTGTGGCACTGTGCGCACCTAGCCCTTTGTAAGAAACCTGGCCATTAAAACTATTGCTTATGGAAGATCCACTTGTTCTGGCTCTCGGTGGCATCCGGGACGTCAGCAGAGCTGTTGATCAGGACAAACTACTGGCTCTAATGCCATTAAAGCAGAAGACTTCAGTGTGGCAGCACTGTGCATTTAAGTATTGGGACTTCTGCTCTTTCACAGAACAAGATATTTTAGTTATGAAAGTATTCATAATGTCATGGGAGATATTTAAAATAAAAGACATGTCAGTAGTATAGCTTTCAGATTCTCAACTGACATGTGATGGTATCTGTACCATCAAGGTGACACTTTTACACTTTATCATCAGAGTTGTGGGTTTTTTTCTTATTAAGAATACATGCAGTATAAAATCTATATGTTTTACTCTTCTAGGTAATTTAACGTAACTTAGTTTTTGGGTGGCCTTATGTTATGAAAATCTCTCTCAATCTTGTTTTCAGAGTGAAAGGATAATCTTGTTAATTCGCTGATCTGGGATTTAGAAGCTCTGAACTCTGCATCCTGGTCTGCCATGGACCACGTGTAGCAGAAGCGCCTTAATCCTTCCAGCTTTGGATGGTATGCAACCCAGGAGAGGGAACGTCCCTTATTTAGTATTTGCAGCACTCGGTACGCCATTGTAATACAAATAATAGGTGCTGTAGCGTGAGAGGAACCTATCAAAGTCGTTGAACAGTTATTGGTCGTGTGCCAATATCTGCTGAAATGCCGCAGGGAATGTGACTGACCGAAGCAGCTCACTTACCCCGCGCGGGGCCAGGCTGCAGCGGCACGCCAAGCCCAGACACCACTTCTGTCAGCAGGGCTGTCTGGTGCCCGCTGTGATGTGACCAGCAGAGCGTGACCGGCCACAGTGGGACAGAAAGAGCCATACCTGCAGCTTCTGGGATCTGATGAGCGATCCAGAGCTGCTGGCCGACAGCAGAGATGCCGTGCCGCCCTCCTCCTTGCTGCTGAAGGCCCCAGGCAAACCACAAACTGCTTACACCTAGCAGGGAAACGAGAGGAGATAAATCAAACTAAAAGGCAGTTCGGCTTGATAAACCGGATAAGTTTGTACACTTATAGGCTCGTGACATTTAAACATTATAATAGCCTACCGTAAGAACCGCAAAAAAAAAAAGTCATACATGTTTTCATTAGCCATTCAAAACTGCCAGGGCCAGCACAGCCCTTGCATGGATTTTGGCATGCCACCTGCCCTGCAAAAGCCTGCAATGCTGCGCTTCATTGCTCAGGGGTGGTGAAGGGCACAATATGGTCGTGTTTTGCTGTTTTCTTCCCAGTAAGCCAGCCCCAGGCCTAGTAGAGACAAATACTTTGCCAATTTAGCCTGCCAATAAGAACAGGTGGTTGCACAGCTTCCTCTAAAAGGTGCAAAAAGCCACACAGCTGAGGAAGCATGAACGGAATAAACAAAATTATATGGGGACAAATTCAAGGGCAGAAGCAGCCCAGGTGAATGGTTTTGTCATCAGCACAATACAGCTCCAGGGCCTCATTACCCAAGGCAGAAATGAAGGCAAATCCAAACATGGGAAATGTACTTCAGTGGGATACGAGCTGCAGCATGGGCAGAGCGGGATCTCTCTCAACTGCAATCAGTCATAAGAGCATTTATAGTTTTGTTTCCACAAAGTGGACTTAAACATGAGTGCAAATATGTGGAAACGGTTCTCCAAAGTTCCAGTTTGAGGCATTTGCATCATGTACTAGGAATAGATCCTACCTTCTCCCACCTCCCATCCTGTAAGCTTTTCCTCTTCACTAAAGCACATCCATATTTGCTTTTCGCATAGTTCTCTCTCCTCTCCTTCCTGCTTTACCACTTTTTTTCCTTCAGTCTCCTCTACTTCTGCTTCATAAGAGTTCTGCTTTCACATACAGAGACTTAGAATCAAGGCAGTCAAATTAATAAACATTCTGCACATAAATTTTAAGCGTCAGAAGAACCAGCTCAACCGTCCATTTCTTGGATGCAGCAGCCTGCAGGCTCGCTGTGTTAGGTTCCCCATCTCCGGACGCCAGTTGTTTGCCTGCTCTGCAGAATGCAACTGCAGATGAGCAGAGCATGTTACTGTATATTCAGAAGAGCTTTTCTTTCAGTTTTTCAGTTTCAGATGATTGTTGTTTCTGTGTAACCCAATTAGGGTAAACACCCTTAACTCTGCTACTTCTTTGTGTAGACATTTGTAAGTATGGTATCCCTGATTTACCCTAGATGCTGGGTCCAAAAGTTCTGCTAAATTTCTCTGTGAGGGAAATTTGGATGACAGCCATCTCTCTGCCAGGATACAAAATAACATCATGTGCTCTCGCTTAGCCTGCTTGTTTTCCCAACTGAGGAGAACACTCTTGAGTTTTTGGGAGATGGGACATCAGGCTCTGTAGCTGGTCTGCCTGGATGCAGTGGAGCCTTTTAGTCTTTGCAGCTGTGGAGATTATTACAAGGAATCAGTTTTCCCAAGTTTCTCTTCCCAGAAGCATTATGACAGAGACAAGCGAGTGAGATACCTCCTCTGCTTTAGTTGAACTCCTGCGGGGGTGGAACGTTTGTCAGACAGATGTGTCCCACATGACAAGGGAACCTGTAGCTAATGTGCAACCCAAGCAGAAAACACAGGAATAACATGACGGCCCTTTAACCCCGGGTGCAAGGACATTAGTAAAATAGTAAGAAGCTGAATGAGGACAAGAGGATGGCACAAGATGTCTTAGCCTCATACTGTTGTCTCGGTGTAAACACAGCATAGAACTTTGATACTCAATAACATGGTTTATTTCAGTAGGTGGAAGGATCCAAGGAGAGCAGGCGGGCCCTACAGCATAAACGCCCCAAGAAGAGCATGTCTTACGCTTTCCCAATACAGGGACTAGTTGTGGCTAGCAGCCATGTCACCTGTCAGTAAAACAACAGCAGCACTGTATGAATGTTGTTATCAACAATTTTTCCTCCTTCCCCCGCCCCCAATTTTGCTAGCCATCAAACCCACATTTTCTTTTCCTTTCTAGGAAAGGTAAAGTCATCGCTTTGAGTTTTATCCCTTGCGAGTACATTAAAGGCTTTGCTGGGTAAAGGACAGTAGAGCTTACAAATTTGTGAGGTATCTCTTAGCATGGAGAAACCCTATGAATTTGAACCAATCTTTGTTTGCTTGAAATTAGGGAAGACAAAACATGCTCAGATAAAACTGTCACTTATTTTAAACAAGTAGAATTAGAAAACTGATCTTCTGTCATAAAAGCAATGCCAAGAATAAAAGGAAATAAATAAAACAAATGCAAATATTTAAGGTCCTACATTCTGACATAAGTAATTAAAGTGCCCCAACCTGCAAAATTAATGGTCATCCAGTGTCTCCTTAAATTCTAACTTCTTTTAAATAAACAGGATAGGTATAATCTCACTGTAGATAGCAGACTTGTTCAAGAGTGAAATTTAGTATCAATTGCAGAACTGAATAAACTTTATTTAGATTAAATAAAAAGAAATGTAATAGCCAACAAAATTTTTTCTTTTAAAATGCACCACTGCTAATCACAGGAAAAAAAAATATTTCCAGATGTTAATATTTCCAGAAGCACGGGAAAGGGATCAATAGTACAGAATCCTTATGATCCTTATTGCATTATGATGTAATTTTTTTAAACGCCCTATGGAGGCACTTGTCTGTAAAGCCAAACATTTTGCTCTCCCTGCTGAAGTGCTCTTGTTGGAGCTTGTTTTGAGCTCTGAAGCTCACTCGGGCGGAAAGTAGGATACCTTATGATTTTTTCTTGCTCACGACTCCCCTCAGATCACTTCAGAACTTTCACTCCAGAGCATGGAAATGTCACGCTTGGCTTTGCTGGGCACGTGAATAACCAGCCACAACAGTCTGGAATCGTTGCTGCTTCATAAAGAAGATGTGAATGATTCGTGTTTACAACACGTGGGGAAATACCACAGTTATGTGCTAAAAGCCTGAATATCTAGGAAGTTGCTGCAGCTGATGGCAGCCTAAGTAAGTTTAACACTGTCTGTAGGTCAGTGACATAAACCACTCAAATAGTCTGTTTACAATTTCAGACACGCTCAAAGCGCTAGCGGGAATTTCTTTTTCAAAATTTGCATAGCAGACAAGGCCCAAGAGTCAGGAAGTGGCAAAGCTGTTGTTCTCAGCCCAGGAGGCTGCAGAAAAAAAGAAAAATAGTTGCTGAGTCAGACAGAATTTCCCCTGAGGACTCTGGCTGCAGCCCAGCCTTTAGAAGACCTGCCAGCTCACCTAAGGGTAAAATCAAAGCTTTAAAAAAGCCTATACAGCTCACAAAGACAGAATCTCACTTTTAGGATAGCTTTTTGATATGTCAAGTTGGATCTGTGGCAAAAAAATCTCTGGGGTCTAGGAAAATCTGTACATGCAGTTTGTGTAGTATCTTTCAGCCACCGCTGACCTCGCCAAGAGCTCTGAGCTGCTGGCTCGGCTGAATGCTGCTGTACCTGCTCCTGTTACCATGGAAATGGACACTGGCAAAAGTAGGATAAGAGCTTTAAAGTACTTACCAATATAATTAGCACTTTCACCTTTTTGGAGATTGGCTCCCCCAAAGCCCCCAAATAGTGAAACAGACCAATTTAGACTCATCAATACAGCAATTAGTGTCTAAAGAGGCATCAGTTAACATGATCAATGTGGGAATGACACAAGAAAGGAAGGCATTGTTGGAGCCGGGAAACAGTGGGTTCCTGTGGCCTTCTTTGCTTATTACTAATAAGAAACTCTCCTCCTTTGCTATGAGTCACTGTTCCAGTTTCACCCTTAATTAATTCAGAGTCAAGAGAAAGGGCACCAACGTGAAGAGAAGCTCCCAGTGATGGCTCAATAAAGTTTGCAGAAGAGGGGGAGGGGAAAGAAGTCTTTATAGTAACGAATCTCAAGATAATAGAGAGGAAGAAACCTCAACAGATATGCCATACTGGGAAATCTAAGCACCAGTGTTTTTCTTATTACGCCGCAACTGTCTGAATGAAACTCACCGGGCAACGAAACGCTCGTCGGAGCAGTGCTGCCTGGCCTTTATGCACACCGCCAATTTTTCATCCAGGCAGCAAGCACACCAGTGAGTACGCTGCGATCTGCACCAGTTTCCGCAACATTGCAAAAGCCATCAAAGGTCTCTCACCTTTCCCAGCAACATCTCCTTTATCTACATAGGAGTCAGAAGGGACTTTTAGTTTCTGATATATAACTTCACACTTCTTTGCTAAAAACTCAATAGCCTGCTTGTATTCATGTTGAATGCAGAACTCACCTTCAGTGACCAGTGAAGTGACTGCTTGCATAATGTCCTGGTTTGAGGACACATAATTATTACTGCTTCTAGCAACATTAACATTTGGCTGGATACAGCCTGAAAGGTTTTGGCTGCAGTTACTTAGCAGAAAGAGACATGCTTTCAGAAGAAACTGACGAATGCTCTCAAGACAGTTAGGGCAAGATAGCAGGTAAACTTTTGTAGTAGACTTCTTGGTTTTCTTTATTTTGACAATCTCTAAACACATATTGTAATTTTAAAAATTTGATACTGGTTGCCTCTGCTCATCTCGAACTATTCTCTCAGGGCCTCACGAGACTGTGGGCTGCCAAAAGTCATGGCTGGGCAATAGATCTGAGCTCCAGGTAGAGCCACCTGAAATGAAGCTGCATCCCTGGGGATGTCTTTTGTGCAAGTCCCACTCAATCCTTCTCCACCCCCGACCCGTTTCCTTTGGAGTGTCTTGTTACTTAAGCGTTGTCCCTGCACAGCAGAGCAAATAAAGCT
>VYZM01001255.1:3069-25248 GCA_013398915.1 Dromas ardeola | reverse complement strand
GGGGGGGGGGGTTCTTTAAGCTATGTATTGTTGTACATCTGTTTCTCATGCATCTGTATTTTCAGGACCCTTTCAGATGACAAGCAATTTTCTCTCACTGTTTCAGTGCAGGAATTTTTTCTTAGAGGCACTGAAATCCAAAGTTGCTGTTATTCTTCATCGAGAGACGAAAGATTATATCATCCAGATGCATTTGTCATAGTCTGTCTTCCTGCCTACCGCTGTTAAGTGTTTTCGAATGAGCGTGAGGGTTTGGCTAATTTCTTCCATTAAGGGCAAAACATCGCTGTGGGTGGAACGCTTCTCTGCTTTCACCATGATGACATAGACCTAACTGGCTGGACAGCTTCCTTCCAACAGAGAGCCCTTGAGACATGTGCACATGAAATACACACATTTCATCATGGCCCATTTCAGAGAAAACGGAGGGTTTTCCCCAAAAAGAAAGGTAGGTAGGGGCAACAGTGGTGAAGATCATCCAGGTGGAGAGTGCTGGAGGGAGCTGTCATGCTACGTGACTCCAGCAGGAGGTACTGTGGCTGCTGGGCACTGTGTTTCACTCCGACTCTCAGTTTGGACAATTTCCAAAATGACGGTATCTGCTCCAAACGCTCCTAGAAGCTTCCAAGATTCCTGGGCTCCCTAGCCGCTACCCTGAGCCCTCCTGAATAGCTCTCATTCCCCAGAAAAACAAGACAGCCAAAGCCCTCAGTAACAGCTTTACTGTCCTCAAAGTCTACTATCAAATTTCTTCACTAAGTAGCTTAAAAAAGTTAAGAACATACAGAAAACCCACCGACGCTTGCGTTAACCATGTAACTGTCTGTAGCAGTAAGACAGCTGATACAACCATGGTGTGTTTCATTGGCCAGCAGAGCCACACCAGACTGAGGGTCAAGGCAAGCACTCAGAGTTAGGACGTGCTATAATTAAGGTACATAAGGTTAGGAGATGCATAATTACATTCAACCATAATTACACCCACTGGTGACTGTGCTTTATGATATAGTCTTCAATTACATGACCACCTCCTTTCTTCTTTTCCCTCTGGGATCTTTGCCTGCGCCAGGACCGTCTCCATGGCACAGCGCTGCAGGGTTGCCCAAGTTGCCATTAAACATGACATTTAGGACTCTGGGAAGTGCAGTAGCATTTGCATTGCACTCTGCTCAGGACAATCAGCTCTCATGTAAAGTCAGGCTCGCGATAGAGATGTCTGAGGCATAGAAAATCTGAGCTCATAACTTAAAACGTTCTCATGCACATTTGCAAAAATTTGAAGATTTGCAAAATTTGAAGATTTGCAAAAATTTACAGATTTGCCTGTCTGGCTTGTATATTATTAAAGCCTGTATTCATGAATCTCTGCAGGAGCATGCCCCTGGTACCTGCTATCCTGCCCCACTCCTGACAAAGCACTGTTCAGTTCAGCCAAACAGGAAAAACTCTGCTAAGAGTCATGCCTCAATTGACAGCACAAATACATGGGCATAGCGTGACGGACTCAAAGGCTATTACTGTTGCTTACACTGAAAAAGTGAGCTGGTTTTTCAGATATACCTGGCAAATCTTTGTGTGCATGCTGAGAATGGAGCACTCTTCTGTTACAGGCACTCACATGTCAGCATTGTGAAGAAATATTTACATTGTGAGTAGCTAATAGCAATCTTCCATAATAGCTGCTTATTAACATCTCCACACTTTTGAAGCATGGCAGAATCATCGTTTTCAGTGATAGTTTTGAAATAACTAACGCAATGGCAATACAGAAACATAACTATTCATAATCTTAGGCTGTCTGTCTGAAACAAGCGTAAATAATCTATACGGCAATTACATTGGTGGTACTAAAACACAGTCCCAAGTGACTTTTAAAAAGATACCATTAAAGTATGTATCTCCTTATAATGTAAAACTAGACAACTAAATCATTGGTCTATAATACAAACGTACTTGAAAATTCAAGAAGATTACATGCACTGGGTGAAGCATATGAAGACCTTATTTTGGTTTAATTAGCAATATAACTATCTAACCTCTGAAAGAGGAAGAATTGAAAAACGAATTTCAAAATACGCATCTATCAGACAAATATGAAAAAGAGGTACAAACTTACTAAAGGAGTCCAAGCAAGAAGAGACCACAGATTTTGGAATTAATTCATTTTTAATATGCTGTGACCAACTTGGGAAACTATTCTATGAAATAACTCAGTGAGGGTACTTGCCGTCCTGCAGCAGACCACTTGGCCTGGCATTCTTGTTCAGCACCACAAATTCCATCAATAAAATCTCAGCAAGATTTTCGGCAGCAGGAACAGAATGATTTCCACCTTCCCTTAATCACACTGGACAACCCAGAGCTGTTATGATTCAGTGCCCCTGGAACAACTGGAGAATGTTATTTGATACACTACATTACACCAGGATAAATAAGATTAAAGATCTTATTACATATCTGGAAATAAACGTTTCAATAAAGTTGTATTCCCTTCTTCCATCCTCCCACAGCAATAAATATTTTTAAACTCAATCTCTTACTTATATGCTGTTTAAAAACACAGAGGTTTCTTACCAAGATCTCATTTACTCTAGTTCGTACTCCTGGTGATATGTTTTCATGTTTCCACTTTTAAAAGTTGAAACACCATGACATTAGATTTCACTATCAAGGAAGCATTAACTCTGAAGTTGAAGATTACAGTCACCTTCCTGTTTACTCCTATGATTACAACTCATTCAAGAGTCATCCCAGTTTTAGTTTCAACACATCTTCCAATGAAGTACACATTGTCGTCATTTGGCAAGTTGCTTTCCTGCCCTTGGCATTAAATACAGTGCTCCTTTCTCGGTGTGTGACATCTATATTTGCATCTGTCAGCCTGGCACCCTTTCATCCACATCTCCAAGTGTGAGGCGTAGAGGAGAAGCCACATGGATATCTAGCCCACTTTCCTCGCAGCAGCAGCCTTGACAATAGCTGTTCTCACCAGTAACTGCCAATTCTGGCTTTGATGTCTGGTGTTGTGGGTTCACTTCTGGGAGATAATTCTAAATTCTTCATTCAATCTTTGAGCATATGATCGATTGAAATAACTGCCTTGATAGTTTCCTTAGCTGAGACAGAGTATCTCTATGTCTTTCAGCCTTTGCATTACAGCCACAGTCTGAGATTTCAGGTCTAATCGAGAACCTAGAGGTGGTACTAATGCGTATCAGTTAAATAATATGATGGCTGAAGTAAATCTGTCCCTTACACAAAACACAGTATTTTCTCTTTTTTAAGTTAACCCGAAAGTTACCTTAGCAGACATTTAAATATCTGATGATCCTCACAGTTTATTTATTCTGTTAATGCAAGCTGACTAGACAGTTCACTCAATACAGCTCCACTGACTTTTAGCAGACCTGTATTGGTGAGTCCCTGCTGAAGATTCACTTCCATACAACAGCCACCTGAAAACATGTTGTGCATGTTAGTGTAAAACTTAACTCTAAACCTGACCATTCTATAAAAACTTTGGGTTTTATGGAAAGGAGTATTTCTGTAAGCATCTCAATTAAAAAAATAATGATTTTCTCCAGTAAAATGTCATTCTTAGGGAATTTTTCAACAAGCCCTACAACTGACCAAAATCTAAATGATACAAAAACATCTGATGACATAAATGTTGTTTAAAAAAAGTCATGCTATTGAAATCCAGAGCTCCAATTAAAAATATATGTCAACATTAAAAAAATTAAAATATTTTAACCAGTACCAACTCTGACAAACCATACCAAGAAACTCTTTGTCCACATACTTTTATAAATTATCATCTTACACTTACAAGTTACTTTCTACATGTAGTAAATTATAGTGTGGGCTTGTAGACCTGCCTGCAATTTAGGTTGCCCAACACTTCCTATTATAATAACCCGTTTTCAATTGCTTTGAAATTTGCCAAACTATAACTGTTTGAGCTGAAACTCACCATTCTGAATATACTCCCCAGGCTGCTTTTGATGAGGAAAATTTCAGCTGAATTATTTTGGCTGCTTCCGAAATCAAAGCAAGGTATTATACAAATTATTTCAATAATTAAAAATATCTGCTATCCATGCTTTAGAGTAAATATTTGAAATTTTGTTTTGAAATGTCCTTTTTGCTATTCTCATGAAGATACACCAACATGTACTCAGGTTATATACACTTCTAAGAATGTGCAGTTTGGTGAAAACTTGCTGCAGTTGTATACCTAAAAGATCTCTGAAATCTCTAGAAATGCTTGAAATCTCCCACAGCTCTTAGAGCAGGCTCAACAGCAAATGAGCCATTTTACCCCACGCAAGAGTTCCCACCAGGCCACAACCACAGGGCTGAAGCTGGGCAGGCTGTAACAACAGCGTCTAACCATCGCAGGCTACAGCAAGATAAACCAGCAGGACTGTGGACGCGCAGCTTGTCCCTCCTGCGCCCTCAGTGACCGATTTCCCGGCAGCAGGTAAGGAGGTGGGAGGGAGCTCCCCAGTGCTAATGCAGAAGGAACAATTTGCAAGGGGGCTCACCGAGCAATGTTTCTAGATCTTAAATCTAAGACACAAACTGTAGATTGTGAGCTACAGTAAGCTGTTAGACATAAATCAGTGTTGTCAAAAAGATTACCGAGATAATATCTCGTTATTTCCTTTATGGAAGGAGGTGGACTGTGCATACATAATGAAAAACAAAATGTACTTTTTGCTCTGTGTTTCCTAGTGTAACTTAATCACTGTGTCCTTGTGAAATGTCTTTGAAACAGGTATTTCCCTACATGCCAGAGGCATTTTTTTTTCCTGAAACTGATGATCTGGTTCCTCACCAGCAACCACAACAGCACCAGCACCTATGATCTGCGAAACTACAAGCACTAGTGTCTGTAATGCCCGGCGTAAAGGGCCCCATCTCTCTTTGCCCAAGTTCATCAGCTTCTTCATTATAAGAAAATTCATTGCCAAAACCAATGCATTACAAGGCTTAGAATTTAAGGCCCTTTAATCAGCAGAGCATTTGTTCAAGTGCACTCAAAGTAGGGGTGGACTTGAACACATGTCGGTGTGGGTGTCGAATCTGGCAGAGAGCATGTAAAGTAAATCATTATTTCCATAGCAGTTCCATTTGGGAATTTTGGTCATTGAAATTGTACTAGTCAGCATAAAAGAAGCTGAAATATTGTCACTTCCCCAAAATGAAAATTACTCCAGTAGTTTATATGCCTCTTTTTATAATAGATACTAAATACTGACCCTCAGTTTTGTATTTTTGTCTATATAATAAATGATGCATTCATATTTGTGTGTTCTGGTGAAAAGTTATAGCTACACAGTTCTTCCAGTGCAGGGCAATTTTATCATCACGTTACTGATTTCTCTCTATTCATATTCACATCTCCTGCAATCACACCAAATCTTCTAACAAATCTTTTACTTTTCTAGTTGAACATTATTCCCACCTTGCCCCCCTGCCCCCGCCAAATTAAACCCTTTACAGGACTTGAATACAGGTTCTCTAAAGAAAACGGAGATGCCATCATTCCCAATAAGTATGGCCTAAGGACACAGGCCTCCTTGCTTACACTTTCAAATCTGAGAGACTCATTGTTTGACATTTGCCAAAATACTCACCTTCTCTAGGTTTCACTTTTTTACATGTAAAGAGAGATATCCTTATCCTTGTTACCCATTCTGTAAAATGCTTTAGACAAAAAATGGTCAGTAAGAGGAAGATAAAAGTTTTCAGATGTTAGGCAGGTTACCATTGTATGATTTTTCATCTCCCTTAACAATGGCTCTCACTGAGCTCAATAGTTTCTCATTCTCTGAAAATCACCTTCACTTAAACAACTAACCTTGGGCTCTGTATTTTAACATGTAAAATTGTAGCCATAAAATGCTGTTAATAAATACAGGTTACACACATAAGAGTTATATTTTGTGCTTGGGGAAAAGTCAAGTGGTTATTTAGATTCACTCCCTCCTTTTCTGCCAGCAGAATGGACAAACGTAAATTTACAAACATAAAACATATCCCGGTGGAAGTAGCCACAACACAGGTCAACAGGCTTCAGACAGGCATAACTGCTGTCGGAAGACAAGGCATAGCCAGTATGTATGAAAAGACATGAGGGGAACTTGTAACCTTCACACTCAACCTGTATTTGCAATTTAAGAAGAGTCAGGCTCTCTCTCTCTAATGACAACCTGATTAAAAGTATGGAAATATTACTTTAAACTACTCTCCATTCCGAAAGCTCTTTTAGATGTATTAAAGACATACCAAAAGAATCATGTATTATTCAAAGGTGTGCTATTGCTTACACTGAGGTATCAATTTGCAAGTCACATACAGGAAGTTTTTTAACACTGGAAGAACCATTTCAGAATTCACTAGCATGAACTCATGATATTATCCAATTATTGATAAAACTGTGCAACAGCTAGATCTAATTAAATGTCAAGAAAAAAATGATACTTTCTCATACTGTCTTTTAAACTAAGGCAATTCTTTTTCATTAAGTCTATAAAAGAAAATTAAGTCTCTGTTATTTACTTAGGCATCTTGTTGATTTTTATTTGTATGACATGCAGCAATATTTTACAAATAAAGTCATTATTTGTTCTATATAACAAACTGAACAACCTTCCTTAGCCAAAATTTCTCCTTTGAGGATAACTAGCCCAAATCAGAAGAGAAAAAGCCAATATAAAATGTGTTATGCCTCAAAATTAGGTATCAACATACCAGTTAGATGCTAAGCTCTGTGATAAAACCCTGAGTAAGACACTCAACGCTAGAAATGATTGAGAGATTTATTCTCTTACATTAAAATTTTGCTTCTGAAAATTCCAGTTCTGCTGCTGCCTAAATTTATTTTCCTTTATTTTTATGTTAAATTCTGTCTTCTTATTGTAATGCTTCTGCACAAAACCAAAACTGCCTTCTTTTTAACGAAGTCAGCAATATATTTACATCTTTGATGCAACTTTCCATTGTAATTAATGTTATACATAATTAAATAAGAGGAAAATAATATCAGCAAGTGAAACTTCTTTGTTATCATGAGGAAATAATCTAGAGAGGCATCGTTTTTGCTACAGATGTTGGGCAGGAATAGTAATGAAGACGTTTCAATACCCATTTTTAGTATTTTAGGAACTTTGTTGATAACTAAACCAATGTTACTCCAATAGGCATATTAGGGATTTATTTGGAAAATCATTCTACAGTGGCATAAGAATATGTGGAATAAGGTGCCAAACAATGCACTAAGTTACAGAACTAAGCCCATATTAATCAAATACGTGTATTAGGCAAGTAAGATTTCTACTCTCCAGGGCTTCTCCAACACAGAAAGCACTTAAAGAGGCTTAAATCGTCTCTTTTCCTCCTCTTGTTTTGAGAGAGTCAGTCTCAGTCTCAGTCTCTGCTTTGCGTGTGGACTGTCCTAAGCAAAAAATTTTGAAAACACAAAGCTACTCTTGTCACCTTTTCAAAATCAGGGAATCCCATCACTTTTGGACAGCCAACAAGAAAACGGCACCGCTTCTGCTGCAGCACCAACCTATCTCTCAGATCCTTATTAGTTATCTTCTAATGTAGTCTTCTAATTTCAAGGTGCTTAAGAAGACAGTATGTTATATAGCAAATATAACTCTTGCCATTCCACCCTGGGCACTTGTTATCATCTCAGAACTTACAATGCCTAGACACCGTGCCAGGTTTTAGATATGCTTTTGCCAGACCAGGATTTTCCACCTACACTGGCTTTTTTGCCTTGAAACCTATGGATGGGTTATAGTATATCTGCATCTGCCCAGGAGAAAGACCGTAAGATTCAGTTACGTGAGTAAACTGAGTAGATTTTTCTCTGGTGTGGAGATAAATCTTTCCCTGTAATGAAGGCCTCTTTCCCTGTGGTCCTAGATCATGTCTTGGAATTCACTATGCAGTTCTCCGTGTTTTCTCAGTGATCACCATCAGTTTTCTGTAAAGACTGTTTGAAGGTAAGTTTTGGTTGGTGGTTGTTTTTTTTTTCTTCACAGGTCCTATCTCATGAGGGGTTCTGAATTTTGTTTTCACAAAAGGGGGGAACAACCACAGGTGGGAACAACCACTTTCATAACATGCCATTCTTTCACCACAGCAAGCTTGGCCTTGTACACCCAATTTATGTTCTAACTAAGCAAGAGCATCAACCCCGCTTAAGTTTTTTCCTAAAAAACCTGACCCGCTGCATTCTGACCCAGACATCATGCTATCTTTCTATTCAGGCTAAACAGACCATTTAGGAAGGCCTCTTCCCTTTCTGCCTTCATGGCAGACAGGGTCCTAGGTACAGCCCTACTGAGAACCTATCACACTGGATAGCAGGTGGTACAACAGGAGTGCTAAAATAAAACCAATTTGTGATTTAAGCAATTTCCATCAGAATTCAAGCAAACCCAATGTCATTCCTAGGGAACAAGAGAGATGAAAGCCAGACATATTAGACTTAACCCATGCTTTTACCAAGTACTACATCACCAAAGAAATGTGGTTCAGTTCTTGAGAGCCATCCTAGACTAGATGTTCCTCCTTCAGGAGAAGGAGTAATACTGAATGTTGCAGCAGAGTAAATGTGCATACAGAAAACAACCCGAAGGAAAAGTAGACGGTGATTTGACAGTAAATCAGAAGATCTTCAGGTATGTGTTTTGTCTATATGCAGATTCATGGTTGCTCAGTCTTTCCCTTGCTCACAAAGTTCCATTAGACATGGTGGAAAGGCCTATGGCTGGACTTACCCAGGGTTTACCATGCTTGATGGGAAAGAGAATAAGCACGTCCCTGTAGGAATAGATAACGCATAAGCACACCTGGGCATAAGCACATTTGTAATGTCAATATGTATACAGACAACATATCTAAAACACCTCTCAACTTCTGATGATTTACCTTTCTTGTAGAGCATCTGAGATTTTTTTCTATAAAAGTAAAATTTCATTCCAAGGGGCAAATGCTATTAATGCTATTAAGTTTAACTGCATTATATTCATTAATATTTTACAAATAGCTGATTTAAAACCTGTAATCTCTATGGGTCTTAGTTCTGAATTTTCAATATGATAAAATTCTCTTCGTGACTACGCTTGAAATTTAAAAATATACTTTTAAAAAATTATCAAGGTGACCAAAATGCATTCCTCTCAATGCATCCTCTCAAAGCACAATGTGCCATATACATGTGCTTTGAGACATTTCCCATTAATGTTTTAGGCCAAAACTCATGTTTATAGTATAGAATCAATCAGTCCTTGTAAAAACCTTTTATTACTGGCAATATTCATAACATTTTGTACGTTATATGGTTGTATAGATCTGATAAGATTTCTGATTCTTTGCCAGATTTTGGTGGTAACTTATCTTGGATGATGAGCCATGATCGGTTCTTAGCAAATAAAGAGTTTTATAAAGGAATAAGGAGAAATACAAATTGCTCAGTTCTTTGCCAAGTGCTTCTCCCAAGTCTAAAGCATACATCTCAGCTAATGGGTTGACTAAATTCCTGAAGAGACCAACACTAATGGAGAGGCGAGGAAGAGGGAGGATAAGTGTTTGGCCTGATAGTGAGTCCAATCAGAAAGTATTAGCTCTGCAAAAAGAAGTCACCTGTTAAAGCCTAACTGAAATCTGGAAATCCAAAGGGGACAACTCAATGAAGAAAAAGCAACTAGCTTTGGCTAGTTAAAAGTCCTATTTGTAACAATAACTTGGGAATACTATTCAGTTTCTACTTTCTACAGAGAAAAATACTGCCGCCTTCAACCAGAAATCAGAGGGTAAGTTTATACTCTGTCACATGGCAAAAATATTTGTCTGCTCAGTTTTCTTATAAAAGCTTGTAAATCTCACAATTATGCAGTTAAAGAAAAATATTTCAGGTTAAAATGTTCACTTAATTTAAAAGTATGTTGGCCATTTGCTTTTGCTTTCCATTAGTGGTTTCGAAGGCAAGAAGTCTTCAGCAGTGAATCACATTGGGTAGTTTTACACCTCTGCCCTGCATAAACATGCAACCAACATCTTTTGCTAAGATAAGATTTATTGAATTGTAGAGCTTCAAAGAAAAAAGCGTATCTCCTAGAAGAGCTTTCACTTGTCTTGATTTGAAGACATTAAGAGCTGACAACTCTGCCAATTTTCTGAGCAGTTTGGCCCAATAGTTAGTTTCCTCCACTGTTAAAAATGCTGTTGTTTTCTCTTTGAAATGACTGGCCTCAGCTTCCAGCTGACATTCTTCTACTAAATAGCCTTTAATATGTAATGGAAATACCTAGAGACTGTAATTAAGTCATCACAGAATCTTTTTCTTTTTTTTGCTAAGCTGAAAAGATAAAGCCTTTAAAAGTCGTCTTGGAAAGTTCTCCAGCTTTAAGATAAACTCTGTGGCAGCTCTGTTCTGCTCTTCCTCCAGTTTCCATACTGGATCAAACAGCAGGCTGATCTGATATAGCATCCTATCTCTAGCAGCAGCTAAAAGGAGATGCCCAGAAGAAGTATGAATAGGGCTGCCATATATATTTACTTAGATATTCTTCTGATCCCCACCCTCTACTTTGCAGGGACTTCCTGAGGATGAAAAGGGTTTTATGTATTTAAATATCCTCCATGGGTTTCTCTTCTAAGGCTAGAACTTGTTGACTCTTATTTTGAACCCATGCAAACCTATCGCCTCTACAATATCCCTGGCAAGGAGTTCCACAGCTTAATTCTATTCTACACACAGAACCACCTGTGTTTATTTGGAATAAGAAGTGCTGCTAGCCCCAGCTAAAAATCAGGACAGCAAAACTGCATGCGATTGCTGTGCCCCTTTTACTGCCACAGTATACAGAAATAGCATCAGTAACCTGCTCTTATGCAATATTCTTGCACTTATCTGTCATGAAATTGCTTAACCATTTTTGCTGTAGTCTCATAACAACTCAGATTGAACTGACTACCATAACCAGCCTCTAGGTATTTTCAGAAGGCAGTACTTTGTAGAATACAGTCCACCAAGCTGCAGTTTCAACCTACATTTTTAGATACTACAGGCATGTTAAATGTTACTTTGCCAACGCTACAGAAATTTCTAGGCTGAATGCCCAAAGCTTTCGAACAATCCAACGAATTCTGTATGGCTGCTTTCTTTGGTCACTTGCTTGCAAATTTTATCACCGGTGATTTTATATTACTGGCCCCTACTGATCCCTGAAGCTCTTAGATCACTGTGCCCTGCTCAATGATCATGCTACACCAACAATCACTCTCTGAGAATAGTTAGCTCTTCTTAGTCCATTTTACATATTCTTTATTGGTACCATATAGTGTTATTTCAAATGAAAATAGACAGGACTAAGTCAAATACCCCTTACATCTCTCTACAATCACCTTGATCAGGCTTGTAATGGGCACAAATTATTATATCAGGCTTGTCTGACAAAACTTGTTTTTCATAAAACCACTTGCACTGTATGAATTACACTAATTGTTTAATTCTTCAGCAACAGAACCATATTTCTTCTTTCCCACGGTTTTTCTGAAGATGGATTTCAAGCTATGTGACCAACAGTCACCTATTTGCTCTTTTTGAACGCTGGAACTCATTAGCACTGTTCCAGTACAATGTCATATGCTCGGTGTCCCAAGATTAACAGCACTGGTAAAAAATGCCTGACCACCAATTCTTGTAGGTTTGTAGAGTGCAAGTTAGTAAATGCTACTCATGTAAAAATGTTTATTCTTAGTAGGTGTTGCTTAATATCCTCCTCACTTAATAATGGACTGGAAAGTACCCCGTTGTTCTCATATGATCTGATTACATCATGTTGCTTCTTTCTAAATGCAGAAGAGAAACAGTAAGTAAACATTGTGGGTTTTGTCATTTGCAATGTTAGCATTTCCATCTAGTAAAGGGTCTGTAACACAAATGGGATTTATTAGTTCTTAAAACATTAAGTTATACATCTCATGGGCTGTAATACTTTCATCCATGTTTTTTTTTTCTTGACAGTCTTAGCCTTGTTTATAATTTTTAACACTTCACAATTCCTCATTTCCTACTATTTCCTACTTCTGACCCCTGACAGCCCACTTCCGTTTTGTTTATTTTTAATTGCTGTTTTTACTGGTAAATAGATTGGTTCTTAGTCAGAGTTGTTCTCAAAAAATTTTAAGTTTTGAAATTGTGACATTTGGGCCAATTGAATTTTAAAGACATAGCACTTCTCATTCACAATTTTTCTTCCAATAATTTTACTCATTGGTTCTCTTAGCACTGATATCTTTAGCCTTTTTAATTCATCAGGAGCATAGTGCAAGCGAGTATTGGTTGTGTGTATCCTCTGTTATTCAATACTGAACAAAATAAGGTCATGATTATTGGTTTCTAGGCAACCACTAACTTCCAATTCATTTAATTAATTTGTCTTTATCTATCCTAATCAGGTCTAAAATAGATTGATTGTTGTTTGGTACCATGCCTTTTGTATCATCTACACTTTTTACAATGGCCAAGGATGATTAGCTATACAGAATTTCCAGCATAGGCTCCACAAACTGAAATTCCCCCGTAACATTACACTTTTTTCTTTCCACCATGGGAAACAATTATTTAAAATATATTCATGAAGAAAATAGTGGTGAAACAAAAATTAATCTCCAGATGTCAGGAAGAAGCACAAGTATTCAAGCAACAAGCTGGCACAAAATCTCATGTTCTTTGGCTTGCAAATAAAAAGGTAAGAAATCTATTCATAGACGAGCATGTCTTGTTTCTAATTCATAAAACAATGAAAAGCATTCAGTAGCCTTTCACAAATCAGCATGCATTAAGCTAATGTCTTTTTCCTGCTATCTGCCTCTGACATCCACTCCAACCCTTCTCCAACTTCATCCTTCCACTTACTGCCTGCATTCCTTTTCCTTTGCCTTGTTCTACCACAGAACCTCCTGATGTCTAGTCTCTCTAATCCCTGTCAGTAACCATTCACTATGCAACCAGGTCTACACTCCTGGAAAACCCCGCCAGGAGTCTCCATTTAACCTAACTGCCGCCCACTACCTCTGAAGGTTATTTGGAAATTGTTTCATTTTCCAGAGAGGAAGCTGAGATCTTGACCTCGTGACTCACTTCTCGTTACAGTAGTATAATAATTTTGGTATGAGTATCTCTCATACCAAATGACTACAGCCATTAGAATTAGTTGCTGCCTGCTTATCTTTGAAAACGTGGCTTAATAAAATTGTTCGTCAAACAAGGTCACTAGTTGACTGACCCTGATTAGTGACTAAAATTATCAAGGTTTTTTTTTCTGCAACATTGTTACATTAATGACACGCAACAGAGAACTACTTGTACAGGAAAACCAACTGTAGTAGCAATAGAAACTCAAGTGACAGTCAGTACTCCACCTACCGCTACAAACATGGACTCTACATCTTAGTGCTCTCTTTATTGAGTCAGCCTAACAACTGATAGCCACCACAGCTCAGAGAGCAAAGTTTAAACATTTTCTTCAGACTGCTTTTACCATTTAGATTTGACCACACGACTTGCAAGCAATGCAGAGACAGCCTATGTGCTGGACCTATGTCAGACAGCTAGCAGCTGGGGCTGCTGGGGCCGTCACGTAGCCGTCTTGTGACCCAGTGGTATGGCCAACTCTTCTGCAGTGAAGACGCAGAATGAGAAAGCCATTGCCTGTTATCCACTTCCTGAGCGGTTACCACCACTCTCTCATGAGTCTCCCATTTTACCCTTTGCCTTTCATTTGGAGCTTTTGCTGTGAAGCCAGTCAAAGTCCACTGTGAATTTCTGACAGAGGAAAAATTTAATCCAAATACAATGAAATTCTAAAAAAATACATTACTAACTTGGAAAGGCTGCTGTTTGTTACAGACTAAGATTACAAGTCACTTCTTTATTTATTGCAGTGAATACTTAAAGTTGGGTTGGAATAAACACAGGTTTTTGTTGTTTTGAAATTTAATTCAGCGGAAGTATGGGTCTAGCAACTCTAGAATAGGCTGGGTTTTGCCAGATACCTAACTCTTGGCACATTTAAATGTATGCGATTGTTTCTGTGCAGTGTCAAGGCAATTAACTCGTGTTTCCAAAGCAGTAGTAGTATTCCCTGTTTTCTTGGGGGACTTTATGTCACAGCCTTGGAATAGCATCAGAATAAGTTATTTCCTATACAGACAAAGTTTCATGCCTATGATGGAGAGCTGCAAAACCAGAAAAGATGTCTTTCTGCAGATTACCTTTTCTATTCCAAGATCAGGTCTTTACAATAAGGGCTGTGAACATGAACTTGGTTCAGAAGGCTCCATGAAACCAATACAAAAATTAGCAGACATGTTTGATATGTTACCACATTAAGGTGTTTCAGAAACATTTCAGAACATACCCACATTCTGTGTTGAATGCAGTTTTAGCCAAAGGTGATCTGCCTTAATTACTGCCTTAATAACAGTCAGAGGGAATTGTCTTCTACAAAAACAAATCACAAAAAATCTTATTCTTCGGGACAGGTATAGAACATAACAGTTTCATTTGTGGTCACCACGTGCTCTAGGTTTTTCTCCTCCCTACACATGTGGATATCCAGCTGATGCCAACATAACTGTATAATCATGTAGGCATTTTCACATACATGTAATAGCAGACACTCTCCTGCACTTCAGTACCTTCGTTACTATATATAACACACACACACACACTCTCTAAAGAACAGGAAAATAAGTCAGTCAATTAAATTATCACTATTAGCATCAGTACTGTCCTAAATCTAACTTTTAAATAATCTTATAACTTTCTATCATCACATATTTTTCTTTATAATTACTGCATTTGCAATTATCTACCTTGATCTGAGACTGCTAGTTTATGCAGAGAAAGGTCTCCCTCATGTGGAAATATGCCTACCAGCTGTAAAATAAAAACTGCATTTTCCTTTGCAACACAGGTTCCATTGCTTAGATTTGCAGATTCATTTTTGCAAAGTATCACTTAGTGTATTTTTTACAACACTTTAGTTCATCAGAGCTTATCATTACAGTGTGAAAGGGAAAAAAAACATTTGATGAGATAGGATGGCAAGAATTTAAACACATTTAAAAAGAAAGCAAAATACTTGAAAATCCAGTCAGAATGTAAGAGAACTTAATCTAGGCAAAATTCACAGGTTTTAGGATAATCTTGCATCCATCAGTTTCCTCAGTTTTCCTTTACAGCTGTTCTGAATACCGTTCAAGGTGTTCTCATATATGTGATTTTCATGTATTGCATTTTAATGACCCAGCAGAACTACGGTCTAAAACTGTAACTGACTATGACAAGTTAGAAATGAATTAATTATGTGCTCTGGTAACACTACATAGTTAATATGTTTGGTTACAAATATTTATGTTTCCTCACATCCCTAACTAGTGTGGTTCAAAAATAAGTCCTGTTAAATTTTCCATTCAAAAACCAATTAAGCTCCTTTCCCCCCCCCAGTTTAAATGCTTTAAAAGACACAGATATACAGTTTCAACAGAACGATCACAATTGTGGGTTTTTCCCCTTAACACAAAGATTTGACCCAAAGTGAGTGCTTTCAGTTTTCTTTTGCTAGCAAAAGAGGAAGTCTTTTGAGTCTATCAGGCACATTTTCTTACTTTGCGGTTGAGCAACTAAATAAAAATACCAACCACATTTACAGCTATGGTTCAAATATCTGAAATACATTAGCTCATAACAAAAACTAAAGTTTGTTCTTATATATGTTGTAAACCCAAAGTAAGGTATGATATCTAAAGACAAGAAAAGTGCACTTGGAATCACAGTTTTATTTGGGTGGTGTAGAATTGGCTTGCAAGACTCATTTTTCCTGATCTTGCAGAAAAACTGCAAAATAATTCCTCAATCACTTTCACACTCCCATGGCTGAAATGATTAAATCTATGAAGCTTTTTTTCGTAGCACCTGTGCATACCACACTGGAAAGGTCTAAGAAAATCTTGGATTTACTATTACGCTTCCCACTGGGGACATCTTCTCCCCTGCCTTCCTTATATGTATCTCAAAATACTTCATAAACCAACTCAAACCATTATAATTGCTCAAGCTTGACTTTTCAGTGCCTGTGTTGATCTAATTTGGAAAACAAAGACCTGATCTGTGATCATCAACAAAAAAGAAGTGGTGGAAGAACTGCCAAGGTCAGAGATTGTGGCTGTTTTTCCTCAATAAAGGGAAGGAAACGGACGCTGACATTGTAGGGTTTTTTCTCTTTTTAGTTATGCTGTATAAGTATAAATGATACAAAAATTTAACATGCATCAGAATGAAGTCTAAAAGTATCACACGAGTGTCTGCTGTAAAGTAAAAAAACACAAACCTGTAAAGGCAGGTTCTCAGTCTTGAAATTTGTCAGGAAGCTAGACTGAACCCAAACCGTGATGAAATCAAACACACTTCCTCTCCATCAAAGACATTTTTTAGCCATCAATACAATAGAAGAATACAGAATAAGAATGAATCTGTTTCTTTTATTGCTGGTAGCGTCCTTTTTTTCCCCTACAGTTTTTGAATTCATTCACAAGACATAGTTTAAGTGCATTTATTAAGAGAAACATGGCATCAACTCCCCATACTGATTAGATTATTACAATTCAAAAAAGTTACCATCCAAATTCCTCAGCTTCTGCGCATCTCAGAATTTTTTCCCTGATGTGTTGAATTTTGTAGTCCTATGCAATTTTAAAAAATTACATTTTTATTTATACAATTTTAAAAAAATCATCAAAAAGTGACCCAATTTCCCTAGAAGTGATACATAGTTAAGATGTGAAATACATTGACATTTCCAGCTCATTCGATACTTATATGCCATTACAAAGGAACAATAATTTTACTGAACACATAATCCCTTACTCAGTAGGAAAGCCCTCTGGCTTGGTTTACGCCCCAAGAAATTTTGTAGCATATCCATCCCATCCAAAGATCCTCCAGGTTTCAAAATGAGGTTTCTGTATTTCATCCCAGCCTGATAAAAGGTAAAGCAGAATGTTAGTGTTTCTTATCTTGCGAACTGCCTCTTTTCTGTATTTGTTGCATATTTAAAAATCTACTCATGATACCTTCTCCCCTTCCAGATTTTCTTAATATCAAATCAGGATACACAGCAAGTATCATTTAGATCTGCTGAAGCAGAAATTCAACCTGTTCTCGAAGAAATCCTTTTTCTCGTGCTTTTACACTGTTTTGGAAATTACAATCACAACTTGTCTCAAAGACATTCTATAAAGCATAACACACACACAATCTCCACACAAACTTCAGTGATGGATTATACCCGTGACTGACTGGCAGGAAAAGGGAACCTAACATCCATTCTCTCTTAACTGATGATTTCTCTTTCCTTAATGTCTGTTTGGACAGCAGCGATGATTGTTCAGAGATAGACAGACGTAGCATTGAGGAACGACATGGCACATAAACACATATTATATACATAGTAGTATATATAATATACACAAACACATCTAACTCCCCTATTAAAGTATCTTCAAGTAACAGAGACTTAACTCAGGTTTTATTTTCAGGCATAAACATTATTACTTCAGAAGGAATGGAATCCTTTAAAAAGAATGAACCAAGCTTCTGAGACAACAGTAAGTAATGAGGACTTTCTTAACAAGAGGTCATATTTTAAAGAACGTATCTGGAGAATTTTGGGCTTCTGAGGTGTGACTATCAATGAGAAAAATATTATTTTGCATGCAGATGCCCCAGATGCTTCTGATGTTGAGGAAACAATGTTCTTCCTTTTAATCACTGTATATACACATATGTACTTCCCCCACACGTCAAAACTATGAGATTACAGGACTACACGCTTCCTGATAGCTGTGCTGCAAAAACAAGCATAGGTCTTTTTAACTTGATGGACTTCCATGACTTAACTGCATACCAATTGCATTGTCTGAATTAACATCTGGGAAAAACTAGAATGCAAAAAAACCCTGATACACTGAAGCTTTGCTTATACTTCACTATTTGTGTCAGTTTCTTGAACATCAGCAGCAAATGAAGGTACTGTTCCTTGTAGTTTAAAAGTGTTATTTGAGTAGACTTGAGTCCTTGCTGACTCTTCAGAGCCAGCACATAGCTCAGTTCTAGGGAGACCAGAGGTTATTTCAGATAATGTGCAAGAATTGAGGAGTGTGACAACCAATGAAGTTAGAGTTAAGTGTTTGCTAAAGAATTTTTATAATTACAGTCTCTGAAACTAGTTTCTATAACTTGCTCAAAACAGGAAGAGAGGTTTTATTCTAACAGGAAGAGGTAAGCCAAATTTCTAAAAGCCCTAGACATAATACCATAGCCGTTTTCCTTTCCTACTACTCTGAAGACTAGTCTAAATCTAGATATAATGAAAAATGTGTAACTACAAAAATCATACTAGTATCTAGTATTTGTTTATAAAAGATTGTTTGTCCCATCCTGTGGAACTCTATTACACTTGCATGGAATGCAAATAAGGGGAACAATTATTTGTGTATTTGTGACACACACAAATAATCATTTTTCTTCCTCACTTCTTAGCCTGGATAGCAGGCTTCACATTCAAAGAGGCACTAGGTGCCTTTTAGCTGAACCATAGCAAATATTCACTCCTAGCATAATTAAATTATCCTCAAAATCTACCGTTCACAAAGAAAACAAAAATCCCCACAAAAAAAATCAGAATAAAAGGCACTTTCATTCCTCAGGAGAAGTCAAGGTCACACAGCAATTCTAGCAAATTGTATCTTATGGTTTTGACTTTACAATCATTCAGAAAAGAATTTTGAGAGTAGGGAGTAACGTTAACAGAAAAAAGGTCTGTGATTACACTGGAGGGGTGTGCATGTGTCAGAATAGGGAACTGTCACAAAGTGCCACAAGTGTGGCACCAGCTCTCCCAACTGCAAACCATTAAAAAAATCCCAGCAAGTCTGACCCCTCCCCAAATGCCATTTTTAAGATCCATATGAACAGCATTTTATTAAGAAGTTATTTTATTCCCTCATTTAACTTGCCATTTCTTTTCTCCTGCTCTTATTTATGAGTGACAACATTCCCATTGAATAAGCAGGAGTGATCTCCAAACCTTTCATCACCTCTCCTCTCAAACTATTCAGTTTGCTGCTTTTCTTCATAAAACACCTTTTGGGTTTTATTGGCCTAACCACTGCATCAGTTTTCTAGCCCCTACCCCATCTCCTCTTAGGACTTCTCTCTTCGTCAAGCTCAAAGTCTGATCTTGTTTTCTTTCTCCACCCTCTTGAGCGAGGGACAGTTTTAGAAGTTCTGGTTGCTGTGATAAGGCACAGGAGGAATGAAGGCAAATTCAGGAGAGGAACAGTGAAGTCAAGCACTTTTTGCTCCCTCCTTTACTTCTCTCTTGTATACATTTACTGAAGGGAAGAACTAGTGCTGGCTGCTGAATCTAGAAGACAGATAAGAGGATCAGGAAAACTGAAAGGTGTTTCCCATACTAGAACTGCAGCATCTCAACTCACAAGTCTAATACTATGATCTCTGAAAAATAAAAAAGGTTGCAAGAATTGGAAGGACTACTAACTGCTAATTATCCTTTCTTTCTGCTGGAGGCAGAAGAGGCTGGAGAATTACACATGGGGGAAAAAATCCCAGTAAATCCAGAACCTGTCAATGATTTGAACTTCAAAAGCCACTTGGGAGAAAAACTAAAGAGAAAAAAAAAGGTTGCGAGTTATGCTGTGCTGTGAAAGAGAAAGACCAAAACAAATTCAGTTTTCTAAATAACAACTGCATAAAAGTACCGAACACTTGAGGTACTATTAATGGAAATAGAGCATCATTATCATACAGCTTTCACAGCAGAAAAATACACATCTGCTCTTGCTATGGAGGAATATGGTTTTTCAGTCTAAAATTAAAGAGGAAGGCATTAGTCAATGCAACACAATGTCTTAAAGGTGTCATAACATAATATTGAATACATGATAATTGTATTAAAATCCAAGTGCTCTTGGAAATTTTAAGATAATATTTCTAAAGCAATTAAGTTATTTATACACCTTTTTTTTTTGTTGATCTGAACTTGACAGGTACAGAAGTAGTACTTGAGATGTTATACCTATGGATCATGATTATAACAAATGCGTTTTCAGAGACAAAGTGCAACAGAAGTCTTTATTAAAAAGTATTCATCACCTACCTTTGGATTCATTATTCCTTCTTGTTTAAAGCAGCTATAAAAAATGTCCACGGAAAACACTTCACTCCACAGGTACCCATAGTATTGACCATCATAACCACCTGCCAGATGTCCAAAAGTAGCTGGCACGTTTGTTCCTTGAAAAGTAGATTAACATTAATTTATTTAAATCAAATGCAGTTATTTTTTGATGTATATAGTACTTCAACATTAAGAATAAATTAATAAGGAATTTTGACACTTCTAACATAAAGGGTCTGAGTATGCCTCTAAAAGCATTGACCATATTCTGTTGACCACAGGAAACTCAATTTCCCATTTTAGGCTAGTTGCACATCCAACAGAGATGTGACAGATCTAAAATGGCATTCACATCATGTGACTCTCAAATATAACCTGCAAAAGGTTAAGTTTTGTATTTACTTTCTTCTTCCTTAAGATCACCCCAAGTTTCAAAGTAATTATTTCAGGTCCATAAAGTAGATTTTTATAAAGCAGTTTTTTATAAAGTAGTGTTTTTATAAGTAACAACTTGGCTTTTTTGTATGCCAAACATTATTGGGAAAGAAAGGCATGTTTAATCAACCATTTGGACATGCTATATAAAAACTTCATACTGACATACCTGGGGTGGCAGGAATTCCTAGAATCTCCATGCAGTATTTAGCATATTCATCTGCTGGGTCAACCGATGGGTTTGTATGCAGTGCCTGGTCAACTTTGCTCAAAACAATCTGACGGAGGGTTAAAAGGCCTAATTGGGTAAGAATATTTAATTGAGTATCTTCAAAGTAGCTGGAGTTTCTTTAGCACCTTTAATTTAAAGATCTCAACATGCATTCTAAATTATTAGAGTTTTAACTATGGAAAAAACCTGCAGGTATGTGATTTCCATCCGAATTACTTCAGTTACAAAAAGTTGAGAAGCATATATTTAATAAAGGAATTCTCATTATAGGCTCTGTCTTTTCAAGTGTTATTTTCCTCACAGATCAAAACCAAAATAAGGCAGATACTTTAAATGCAAATTTCAGTATTTAAAATTATATTTTCAGCTGTCTTCACTTACAGTATACCACTTCATTTAGGGTTTTCACAGATGATAGTAAGTGTATCTACCCTAAGACACTTCAAAAACAGCAAGAACTGCTACTGCAGCTGCTGTAGGCTTTTTTGAAGAAGCTACAAGATGTAAACCTTTGCTCAGATGAAATGCTTATGTAACTACAGTGCCTGTACAAGCCAGAAGGACAGGAACTTCTTGTTCAGGATAGGGAAGCAGTATGAAATAAACAGCAGTGTCTTAATGACAAATTGTACCATAAATGGGTAAGACTATGATATTAGGGGAGTCCCGATTACAGGGACAGAGGAGTGAGAGTGACAGAATAATGAGATAATAGGCAATGACAAGAGATTACAATCTTGGTTTGGAGATACATTTAAGGTGCTACAAGATGTGGAAGGAGAAAAGA
The DNA here is from genome assembly GCA_013398915.1 of Dromas ardeola. NCBI lineage: Eukaryota > Metazoa > Chordata > Aves > Charadriiformes > Dromadidae > Dromas > Dromas ardeola. The sequence continues at coordinate 3,500 of VYZM01001255.1, read as the reverse complement.
ATTAGGACCTTAGTTTAGGAAGGCAGTATATCTGCTGTGAGGATAGAGAACATGGACTTAAGGTTCTGGAATGAGAAGTTAAGAAGTTGTTTGAGCAAGGCAGGACTACAACACTTCTGTCTGGGATATGCTGTGTATGTTCAGTAAATTTGCAAACAACTTTCATGCCTGTCAAGTGTCATGTGCAAATCAAATGTAGACAATATATATAGAAAGTACAACACTGTATTCATGCACAGTGCCTGCCCTTGGCTACCAGAAAAAAACCCCAACCCCTAACCAGAGGAAACTCTTCCCCCACCTCCCCCTGATTTTAAATGAGCGAAGTTGGTAGCTAAAAAAGTCACATGGAGAGGAATGCAAAAGTATTTTAGTCCTGTGGGTAGCCTGGAAAATCAGAGCTGCTACAGTTCCTGCAAACAGTGGTATCT
>VYZM01001253.1:188104-203972 GCA_013398915.1 Dromas ardeola | reverse complement strand
TGGCACCTCACCAACTAGCCCAGGTCAAATATTAATGTATAGTCTGTATATTCTGTAACTGTCTGCTTTTGTTTGAGGCCTCATAGCCGTCTAAATTCAGTTGATGTATTTCATAGAATCACAGAATGGTTTGGGTTGGAAGGGACCTTAAAGATCATCTAGTCTCACCTCCCTGCCCCGGGCAGGGACACCTCCCACCAGCCCAGGTTGCCCCAAGCCCCGTCCAGCCTGGCCTTGAACTCCTCCAGGGATGGGGCAGCCACAGCTGCTCTGGGCACAATAACATTTGTTGTTCTGTGTCTGTAAGCTTGGACACCCTTTGGTAAACAGCGCCTTTGAGGCCTGCAGGGTTTCAGGTGGGTGACTGATGGGCAGGCGGGTGTCCGCCATCCTACTCCGGGACTCTGCCTGCCCAGATTCCTCCTGTGCTGCCCTTGTGCTGCATGAACGAAGGAAAGGCCAGTGCTCCGGTTGAAAACTGTGCTCCATGATGCACTCGTTTTATTACCTCACTGGGTATGATGAAGGCAGAGTTACGGTCCCTGCTTTTCCTTTCATACTTGCTTGTGCAAGGCAGTCACAATTGCTCTGCAGAATCAGATTTTGTGTGCAGGAAGCGAAGGTAAATACACGGTACATGAATAAGAGTGAATACCTCCCATTTCCTCTGCCAGAAAGGGGGCATGGAAAAAGCATGGAGAGGTTGAAGCGGTTTGCTAGATGTTGTGTAGCTACATTCCAGGGCAGAATGGTGCACAGAGGAGGCTTCCTCATCCACCTGCTGCTTCAGTGAGGTATCTGTTGCTGAATTTTGTGTTTGGGGGAAGAGCGTTCTACTGTTTTTTTTTCTTCAGGCTTTAGTCTTTCACATGAGCTTATGCATGGATGGAAAGAAAAGATTTTAGAGTTCTGGTTGCCAAGTCTTTTCTCAAACACACAGACATCCTTTAAACCTAGCATTTGCTGAGGCTTTTTTGTGCTTTTCCATGGAGCTATTACTAAAAAGCGTATGTGCATGTTACTTTGCAAGAGTTCAGTAAGAGGACGTCTGAGTAACAATTCTTTGTTCTCCAGCAGAAGTAACTATGCCTACATTCTAGATGCCAATGTAACTTTATTTAGGTTTGTTGTTTGTTTGTTTTTTTTTTTCCAAAGTCCTGGAAATTGCCATCTCCACAAATTGCAGGGTTTTCTTGCACACTTGATTGGAACGTTTCTTGTGACTGTGCATTGAGGAAATTGCCTGCATCCTTCCATGTAATACTAGAACTGGTATATTTTAGCAGTATAAAAAAAATTCAGCAGGAACATGTTGGATCACTTACTCTTATCAACTTTCCTATTCAGTCCAAATTTTAAACCTAGTCAAATGATTTCACCATGCACAGGATTTCCATTGTTCCTTGCTAGCCCTCTAGCAACTGCTTAATGTCCTTAGGTTACTGACCTCTTCCACTTTTCTGACAAATGTAAATTTTGCTGTCCCTAGTAGAGTGACTGAGATTTTTCCACATACACATGTTATTTCCAGACACTTAAGACCAGATGTGCACCAATCATGTGGAATCGGTGTCTTGACAGATGCGAATTGTCATTTTTATCTGCAGAAGGCTTAAATGCTGGAAGATTGGGGTACAAAATACGTTTGGAACTGGAAATGCACACAGAAGTGTTTGGTTAGACTAGTTGTCATTGAATTGGTGCCTTGGATTGATTTTAGCAGTTATCTGATAGATGCTTCTGCCATGTATCAGTATTTGCAGTTTTTAATGTTTTTAAACGTTACTGATTTCTAAGGCATTTTTTAAATGCTTTTCCTAGGAACTAGCCAGCTGTGGATGGAATAAAAAAGAAAAACATATCCTCGCTCCAAATATTGTTGCCTTTACTAGGAGGTTTAACCAGGTAAATGATTTGATTACTGTGATGAACAGGTACTGTTTAACAGTTGTCTTAGAGTACAAAGTTAAATAGAACTACTCCTGTGAGTTAGAATTTAAGAATATTTTTCTAAATGAAGATTAAGATTTTAAAATGGCAGTTCCTGTTTTCAGTTGCTTTGTGCACATTTTTGTGTTGTTCCTCTAGACCATTGGTTCCTAAATAATAGCTCCTAATAATTTTTGCTGATGTGTGATGGTACAACATTAGCAATTCTTTTCCTTCTTTTTCAGTGTTTCAGCTGCTTGTTTAGTTATCTTAGTTATACCTCATTTCTCTACCTACTTCTTATATCCAGTGGTAATCCTTTTGAGTAATTGTATCTATACAGATGAGAATTCATGGGATCAGAACTCTTTTCTTTCCTTACCTCGTTTTCTCCCTGGAGCATCACAAAAGTTTACAAATATTTCATCTAATAATGTCCTTTTTTTTTTTTTGTAAATAAATTCAGTTATATGTGTTTATTTTATAGGTCAGTTTTTGGGTTGTACGAGAAATACTAACAGCACAGACCTTAAAAATAAGGGCAGAAATATTGAGCCATTTTGTGAAAATAGCTAAAGTAAGTGCAAATTTCTTGTACTGTCATTCAAAATCTTATTTCCTTTTTGTTTGTTTCTGCACTACTGTGAACCGTTGTTGGATTACAGAGGGTAACGTTCTTTTTTAGCACATGTGCTATGTTGTACCAGATGAATAAGACAAAGATATGACATCTGTTGTTTTTACTTGGTTAAATAAAACTACCCATTTCAGTGTGACTCATCTTGTACCTTTGTCTAACAAGTTTAAAAGTGATTTGTCTTGTTGATGGCCAGATACGTGTTGCCAACACTGAATGTGGTTGTCCTGGTTTGAGGTAAAACAGAACCAATTTTCTTTTCAGTAATTTTACTTTCCAGTTAATTTACTTTTTATTTAAGTGTCTCCTAACTGACTGAAATTAAGAGCATGTTTTTCAGACAGTGTCCGCTTCTAGCAGATAAGGTCTGATGTTTATAGTTAATCCCGAGGGATGGTATGCAGAGAGGCTGTTGCTTATATTTTTTGCTGTAACAACCAAGGTCAGATAACTTTGTTATGCACCAAGTTGGAGGGTTGGAAGCAGAAAAGCACAGAGGGGTCCCACCTGTGGGGAGGAGTAGACAGGGCTGGTGACCCCAAACTCACCAGCGAGGTGTTCCATCTCACGGGCATCATGCTTAGTATAAAAGCTGAGAGATCAAAGGGTCAGACTCCTCCTTCAATGGCCAGTGTCCAAGGAGGACTCTGTCTGTTCTGTGCCTGCCTGATGCAGATCCGGAATCCAGTTCCCATCCATCGCTGTGTCCAGTCTGGGACTTTCCCAGTGCCTGCTGGTGACATGGTTGGGTTTTGTATATATTGTGTCTATTTCATTATTTTCTTATTGATGTTATTATATTTTCTTTTTATTAATAATATTTAATTGAAGTAGTTTTAGTTTTCTTTTCAACGGATAAGTCTCTCCCTTATTTTCTCTCCCTTCTCTTCTGGGAAGGGAGAGAGAGGTTCAAGAGAGCATCTGTCATTCCTTTAGTGCCTGGCCCAAACCACAACAGTTGTAAACTGTTCTGTTTTTTGCCTCCCCCCATTTAAGCTTACCTTTTATGAAAAGAAATCTCTTGCTTCTAAAACAACTATTGTGAGACTTGTATTCTTTCTTGTAATATGTAGTTGCTGGTAGAAAGTACCACTGTTAAAGGTCGGTTTTTATAATGAGCTTGAGCACTGCATTTTACAAGTCATTCTTAACTTTTAAAAAGATACATTTATTTGAAAAAATATTTCTCTATTTCGTGAACTGTGGTCATTCTATTTTGTATGACCCTGTGTGACACTTACTAATTTTAGTAAGAAGACAGCACTTGGATCAAAGGCCTGAGTGCTAATCTTGTACATGTGAAATTGTGTGTGTGTAGGTAATTAGAATATTATTTTCCACGTAATAAAGAATAAATTTTTTTGGTATTGTGAATATTTCCAATCTGTTCACTTAGAAGTTTTGTGCATATGCAGAAGAGAATTTATCTGAAAAAGTTCCTAGCACAAATGCATAGTCCAGGTTCTAAGAGAATGGTCAACCTGGAGGTGCTAAGTTGTTCTTAGAAATGAGAGGGTTTTCTTCTTTTCCCCTGCAAAAAGGAAAACACTGCCCTCTTTACCTCTTTTTCTTTTTTTTTTTTCCTTTCCTTCTCTTCCCTCAATAAAATCCAGATCTTCCTCAAATGCTCCTGAGCAATGAGTAAATCGATCACTCAAGGATGAATCCAGCCTTTTTTTAAGATTTACAAACAAGCTACATGACAGCAGTTCTCCTTTTTCTATCTTTCTGGAACTATGTTGTAGGAAACTTTATAATCTAAGACAGCTTTATTCCAAAGTAGTATCTCTTTTAAGATCAATGTGTTCTGAGTAATTGTCAACACAGTGAATTTAAAGTACGTTGAGGTGAGGAAAATATATCCTCTAAAACAGATTGCAAAATAAAAAATTATATGACTTCTGAAAGGTTCATCAGCATCTTTGGATGATGTTTTTGTTTGATTACATTTTTAATTTCCACAATTATACTCATTTTCAAGAACAATGCATCAAATAATGTTTTCATGATTTCTGTTCCTTGAAGGAACAGCCTTAGAAAATAACAAATTCAAATTAAATACAGTTTGTATTCTCACAGCTGAAATGCCTATTGTTTTGAGGGGTATATTTGGAAAATTTGCAACTTCTAAAGTGGTTTTAAGAATTTTGCACATTGACAGTGTTGGATGTTGTCTGCAGTCCTTAAAGAAAAAAACCTGTATTTTATTAATGCATCTTTGAGATTTATTAATCCTGCTTCCCTTTTCAATGTGCTAAAAGTTATTACTCCCTTTTTTCAGAAGCTTTTAGAACTGAATAACCTTCATTCTCTTATGTCTGTGGTGTCAGCACTGCAAAGCGCACCTATCTTCAGACTGACCAAAACCTGGGCTGTAAGTTATTCCTTAACCATTGTCTTTTCTGTCTTGTTTGAATTCTGATGTTTTCTGAACTTTTCTGAATTGTCAAACTGCATCCTCTGGAGGAAGATTCTTTTATATTGTTTTTGTGGTACCATCATAGCAGAAGTAGTGATCGGTTACGTGTTTTATGAAAGCAGATTTTAAATGGCTGCATATTTTTAAACAATCTTTTTTTCTGTAGGAGTTTTCTGTTTTCCTGTCTGTTCTAGACACCACTGATTATGTGCTCAGGAGGACTTTAGTTGATAAGTAATCTTAGAAGACCCTCATATAGCAAGTGTATCAGTATCCCATTATTCAAGTCATTAATGCATTGCCTAAAAGGAAAGGAAGAAAAAAGACCTGTTACAAATATAGAAGGATTGGTTTGTGATTATTGTACAAAGCATTTAAGTTTTCATTTATTTTAGAAATTAAAAGCATTGATAATTCCATTTTCAGAAATCTGGTCTCTTGAGGGCAGAATTTCTCATTTAAATTTAGTGTAAAATTTTCTATTTCTTTTAAGTGGAATACACAATTATATTGTAGTCCTGCTGTATGTAATCTTTAAATATACAAAGGATTAGGTAATTCTCATTAATTTGGTATTCCACCCAACATGGATCCCATTAACTGTTCAGAACTGAAAAATAAAGATGGCTATACTGAATTCTTTCATCTTAAGTTTATTATGTCTTTAAAATGTCTGTAACTTCTTTATGGTTTGATTGCTCAGAATTAGGCTATACTCTAACAAAAACATAAGTGCCTGCTGTTTTGAGCAGCTTGATGAAGTTGGAACTGAAAAAGGGAAAATCGCTCACGTATGAAACTACGTGTGTGAATGATTCATTGCAGGACGTAGACCTAGAGAGGTGTAAAGCTCTTTGAAGGCACAGTAGTTCAGAAATACAATACAGTGCAGAGTTAGGGCCTCAAGGAATTCTCGGTGCTGTTTAGAAAGAAAACAGCAAAATTATTCTAAAATCTTTTCACTCTTGTACCTTTTATATTACTTTTTATTATCTGCTGTTATTTCACGGTGATGTGGTACGCACTGTTGGAGAGTTGCAGAGGGCCTCAAGGCTCCCATTTACAGTGCTGTTTTACTGATGACTCCTGTCAAACCCATCCTCTTCTGAGCAAGACTGAATGAAGCAGTTAACTCATGCAAATCCATTGCAGTATTTTTTATAACAATGGGCAGGCTCACAGTGCTCAAGAAACAGAACGGCTAGGCTTATGAGCTCTGTAGTACAAGAGTTGGAAATTTACAGAGGAAGAGGTGTATTAAGAAATGTGCTATGGAACAGCTGTATGTTGTCAGAAAGTACGACTGCAAGAAGCCAGTGTACAGTGGCATAGTTTTCCACTCGTTCTGACTTAATTGGCTTTTAAAATCATCTCAAAAATATTGCTGGTGTTTCCAAAACCGGCTGAAATACGGAATGTGTTTTTATAGCTGCAGTTGCGTATTTTGTGTTTACTTTTCAGTCTTCTGTCACTATAAGATCTTTTGCATTGCTAAATATTTTTGTGATATTCTGCAGTAAGTCCAGTAATAGAAAACAGAGATTTGAGTTTCATAGTGATTTACTTTCCTTATACTTTCTTCCAAAAAGTTTTGTTATACTTTATACTTTTAATAAGGCACTGTTGAAATGGCACAATATGCATTTATGTAGAGCATTTTCCATTGCTATTTCTACTTTCAAATTCAAGAGGATTTTTGGCAATTCTGATAAACTATGAGAATGTTGGTGACTCTATAATAACATATATTTTTCCTCTAGAAATTTAATATTCCCGAGGTTATTCAAAACTCTGAGGTAGCTATATGTGGATCTTAGATAAACTATTCAGAAATAGTGGTCATATTTGTTAATAACTTAAGACTTACGCCGAATTGCTTTCGCGTTTTTTTTTTTTTTCTTTCTTAACAGGTAGCACATTTACAAATACTAAAATTTTATGATCTTCATTTTTTTTCTATGTAGCTTTTGAATCGCAAAGACAAGACCACCTTTGAGAAGTTAGACTATTTACTCTCTAAGGAAGATAATTATAAAAGGACACGAGAGTACATTAGAAGCTTAAAAATGGTTCCTACTATTCCATATTTAGGTGAGTGTGTACAATTACCTTATTTGTCTACAGCTCATTTTGACCGGCAAACGCTAATGTGCACCTTAAGAACGCTGGAGATCTGGTGGCGTTTTTTAAGCTGTGCACTGTCGAGGATCTCTGACGTGTAGAAGTTTTGTGTGTTACTGACATCTTTAACTACACGTACATCTATTTACTGTCCTTTTGATGTCTTCAGAACTTATAAGACCATTGAGTTTCAGAAGTGTCTTTGAGTACAGCATGATTTAAGACCTTGTTTTCTGTAGCTTTCATTTTTGCTGGACTGTTTTTTTTGGATACCTTATAACTTGATATCTCTAAGCTGTAGTTGTTGGTTTGTGTCGATTTCTTGTAAATGCTTTGAAGAGAGATACAAACTGAAGAGTCAATTCAGATGATTGACTTTTCTTTTCGGTATTCCCTTGCGTTATTCAGTAGACACACTATTTCATTGCTTCCCCAATGGCTCTTTTAACTCGCAATTCCTGCCCATTACTGAACTGTGCCAGCATTCCTGAGCAACACTGCAAAAACGCAATTCCTGTTAAACAAGGAACATTCAGACACAGTAATGTCTTTTTAGTGATGGGTTTTTTAAAAGAGTTAATCTAAGAAGTATTTAACCATGTCTTCTGTAAGTGATATAATAGAAAAAATAATTTATTGTAATTATTTTCTAGTGCCCAAGAAAAGATAAATACAGTGCTTTTTCTACAGCAGTCCACGTATGCAAAGTATGGTCCTGGTGAAGTAGTTGTTTTGAACATCCTGTAAATACAACTTCCAGAAAAAAATCTATTTTTAAAAAATCAAACTAAGTCTGGAATTTCCATCACAGATACTCAGCACAACTCACTAATGTTTGACAAAGTTATACGCAATACAACACACAATAAAGAGATGTCTTAAACACTTTAAAGTATTGGTATAACCACAAACTCCACTTCTAATGCAACTTTTTTCCTCATCGAATATTACCTGCGTTGTGCTTCAGTCATGTGAACTCTGCAAAATCAAATGTGAAATACATCTTTACCTAAAGTACTAGGAAAGGCTGTTATTCCTGACATAGGGATTCCAGTTAATGATCTACAAATATAGCCACACATATGAGAAGAAAATTTAAGTATTCTAGGAATAATACATAACAGTTCGTAGAGAACCGTGTTGTATTCCTAGAAGGAATTGTGATACTATTGTTGTATTCCTAGAAGTATCATTGTGATACTTCTTACTTAGCATGAGCAAACCTGACACAATCATAGAATTTTAAAAAGATATATGAGGAAAACTCTTTTCTTTTTGCATAGGCTTTTTAGGACCACAAGCTTATTTGTAGTCTTAAAGTATTCGAGGGACTACAAGAAAACCCTACCCTTTATGTGGATGTGTAAGCACTCAAACCAATCAGTACCTTCATCTAGTTTGCACTAGGCTTTTTAGAATTTTCATCCTTTTGGCTTTTTCACTGTTTATTATGTTGATTTAGTGCATGTACTTTAGAAGAAATCAATGGCATGTGGTATTGTGTTTATTTTAAGTGGTTTGGAGATAGTTTTTTGTTCGCAGCGCCTCCCCCCCCCAGGCAGGAGGTATAGATCCATAGAGGTAAGATCCTTTCCAAATTGCCACTTGCAGAACTACTTTCGTTCTTTACCAAGAGACTGTTAGAGAAGAAAAAAGGTGCGCCAAGCTTTGTTCACAAATATGTTGTCATGGACAGCCTGATTTAAAAGCTGAAAATGCAGTTTATTAGGTTAGGGCGTAGAGGATGTGAACAATTGCTGGGAATGTTTTACTTACTGTATTTGTATTTATGAAGTGAAAGACTAGCATAAATTCAGGACTGTAAAATTTTCAAGCATTTATATACTATTTGTATGCAGCTGCCCAGCCAGTTAGTCTACTAAGCTGTCTTCGTCCTTCTTTGAAGGAATGAACATTGAGTTCAAGCTTGGTTTGATTCTGGTCAAGGTTAATATCATAAAATGCTGTATCTTTTCTGCTAATCTTCTCTTCAAGGTTGTTTGCATAGGTCTGAAAAAGCTATATCTACACGAAATACCAGAGCTCACCTCCATTTATTTCAAGCATGTTCAAAATTATCCTCTGGACAGACTTCCCGTATCATGCAACCTCTTTGCATCAGGCCTTTCTGCATGACAGCACTTTTGCTACTGGTTACAATTGATGGTTGCTTTGTATTGATTTTGTGTTTATGCTACTTTTTGTCTGGGTTTTTTTGGCTGAACAATAGAAGTCTTGGTAGCTTTAATAATCACTGAAAGCAGAATTTTGTTTCATCCCTGTGAGGGTTTCTCGTTACATGTGCATAAAATACACCTTATTTTTTATCTGCATCAGTAATGAACAATGTGTAAGTCTGGAGAGCATCTAGCTGGAAGTTTGAGAGGAAACAAGGTCGTAGTTTTTCTGATGATCCTCAATGAATTTATATAGTGGTAGTATATGTTTTGCATGGATGAGGTACATGGATGAGCTAAGCTGAAGTTAAAAAGGGTAAACGTTTTAAAATCACTGAACCTGGCTAACTAGAGCCTATTTTGCATAGGCTTCCGGGGCCAGAATCACTGTCTTTGTATTAGTGACCCTCAATGGCTTCCTCTCTCTTTAAGCACTGTAAACTCCTTGTATCCACAGCACCCAGCTTGGAAGGATTTCCTCAGCTCTGTCCAGTACCACATTTTTTTGCTAGAATAGAACATGGCATTTTCTGCCTTCACTAGATAAACCCTACCTTGTTCTTTATGCAACTTCTTGAGGCTGCTTCTGACATTATGGACTTCAGTCATTATCTCTGTTGTCTTCACACTAAATCTTCAGTTATCTCTTTTCCAAAAGGAAGAGTCCTTGGATTACTTGATCATGCCTTGTACAGATGCCACTTGGCATCCTTGACAACCCTATGTGGCGATGTTTCAGTTCCGTATCCATTTTTAGGGGAAGAGGGTACACCTGGACTGCACGTAAAATTCAAGAGAAAAGTGCATGTTAGATTCATAGAGTGACTTTAGAAAGTTTTTGTGTTCTGCTAAGTAATTCCTAACATTCTGATAGCTCAAAGCTTAGTAGCAATCAAAAAAGCAAGTTGTTTTCAGGAACTGTTTATTGTAATCCCAAGATCTTGCCTTTATTAGCAATTACTTGCTCTTTTCATTTCATATGGACAGTTGGGATTTCTTCCCCTGTATGTATCACTGTCTGTAGATTTTTCATCTTCTGTCTTACTGTCCAAGCAGTCCGTCTCATAAATCCTTCTGCACGTCCTCTCAGTCAGCTCTTTTCTTTGCTCCCCTCAATTAGTTAATATCATCAGCGGAGTTTTGCTCCATTGTTCACTCCCATTTTCAGGTCACTTATGAATATGTTGGACAGCATGAGTCCCAGCACAAATTCCTGTGGATAACAGTCAGCACTGCTTATGTAAAATATTTTTTTTATTAAACAAATTTGACAGCCATCCCTAATGGCCATACTTAAAAAAAGTGTTGAAAAATTGGTATGAGTTATTGAAACTTCTTTGAAAATAATTTCAGGTTTGAAGGAATGTTTAGCTTACAAAAGAGAATATTTAAAGGGGAGTTGTTTCAGTGAATAAATATCTTCTTGGAGGAGAGAATATTAGGTATGGAAAAGCTTCTTTAATCTGTGTGCTTAAATGAACAAGTAGACTAATAAATCTACATTAGGAATAAATAGTGAATTTACAGTACCGAATGAGAGTGACACAGTCTCTGAAGATTTGCAGACTTCACAAGGCTCCCTTTTCATGTTGTGGAGTCTCTTGTCTCTCTCTCCAAGACAGTCACTTAGTTATGGGATATCAGTTCTCATTCCATCTGGGGCAGTCTGAGATTGTTTGAGATGTGCTAGAGAGTTAAACAACTGCTTAAGTTGACCAAATACTCTGGTTTGTAGAATTGGCTTACAGCCTTGTGTAAGAAAAGCTTTAGTACTATCCAGTTATTGGGATATCACTCCAAGCCAGTTTTAATTAAATTTAAAATTAAAATCTTTCTGAAATGGACAAAAGTCTTACAAGCCTAATAAAAGACATAGGGAGCGCAAGAAGAGGGTGGAGTATGAACCGTGACCTAAGGATATTGCTATGCTAAAGTATTTTCAGGAAGTTTTGATTATTTAGTTATAGACATAGAACAAGTTGAACGTGCATACACACCACGCACACTGAAGAACTCCTAAGTGACTCTTGTAAGGTAGATGCGAGTCTACTGTGTGTGTTTTATTCTGACAAAACTAGTGGTTAGTTGTAGATGTCAGCAGGTGTTTTACTGCCTTAATGCTACAATCCTAATTGTTAGAGCACTGTGGCCAGGCTGTAAAGCCAGTAGATGCATTTAATATTTCTTACTTAAAACTTAATTGATTTCAAGTGTCCAGTAGATAAACCATTGGAAGATGAAGCTTGAATACTGTTTGAAAATTTTGGGCGTTTCGTATGACCTACAAAAAGTTCTTCCTCCTTGGGATGTGTGGAAATTTAGTATTTTTATCAGTTGAAAATTGCTTTGCTTTTGATATTGCAATATTTAGACACTTCGCACATGTTAGTAGTAGTTGGCGTATCAGAGTTGATTTGAGTCATGAGGCAGAGTGGTGTGAAATTAGTTATCTATTATTTGCTGTGATTAATCTGAACTGAAACGGGATGAAATCTGAACATGTCAAAATTACATTTGTTGCTTTATTAAAGGATTACAATATTACAGGGGTAATTAATATATTAAAAACCCTACTTTCAGTTATATACAACACATGCTACATGACACGTCAGTTTAATGCACATCATACTGTAGTAAAGAAGTGATGAGGTAATAAGGGAAAAGTGTGCAAGCATATGCACACAAATGCACAGTAAGTATTTTACAGGCCTACTGAAAAATATATTGAACTTCTAAAGGCTTTTGCTCTCCCTCTTATTATTGCATTCTTTATTTTCTTTATTCGTTATATTATTGCATTCTTTAACTTATATTTTTCATAGTAGTTGCTGTTTTGAAACGGGTATTATAACAATCTGTTCTAGAAACCTACCTCTGAAGAATATTAGAATTATCACAATCAGTATTTCATCGTTGTGACTGACCTCTAAATATAGATGAGTAAACCTATTTAATAATTTGACAATAATATGTTATAATTGTGAAATATAGTAAATATAACTTCTCTTGGCTACAGGTAACTTCTTTATATAATTTTCACCTACTGGCTAAGGATATTAAATAGCTTATGTATTGGTATCCATCATTTGCCTGCAAAGTTGGATAGTCCCTTTAGTTCACATCCAGACATTTCTGATTACAAAGGCTACGCAGCAGGTAATGACCGAAGTCAGGTACAAAATACTACGACAGTTGTAGTGTAGTATAACATGTTTGCTATACAGCACATTCTATCTGTTGTAGATCTGGATTATTTTCCATATGCAGGTAGCTACTTCATTTTGGTAAGAAAAATCATTAGTGTTTTTAGTCTAAAATAGTTGAATCAAATGTGAATTCTAATTTATAGGCGCAGATTATTAAAATGCTCAAAGTGAAGGGGAAAGACTGGATTTATCACTACAGTAATTGTTTGAGTATCTGCTCTCAAAATCAAGTTACATAGTACTAACTTTATTCATGGCAGTTAACAAAGATTAAATTAGAATTATCACACTAATGTACATATACAAGCTACACAGTTCAAAGGATGTGATTTCCTGTGTCAAGTGATTGCTCATAACAATAATAATAATAATAAAACTCTTGCTGTACAGTTTGTAATATTTCCTGTATTTGAGAATATTTATACATAATATAACATACAAAAATATTTAAATGTTGTGGCAGTCTTTTTACCATCCAAACTTAATTTACAGGGAATAAACACCAGAGAGTTTATCTACAGTCCATCTAAACTGCCAGTTCTAAAAGGCTTAATATAACTACTTTTAGTACCAAGAGGTGTTCTGAATGTTATGTCATTTCAGTTCCTTTTTTTCTTCAGCTTTTTTTTTTTCCTGGAATGATTCTTGAAAATACAATATACAAGCCCTCACATCTCAGCAATAAATGTACAATATCTTACATTCCTCATTTTTGAAAAGATAATTCCAGATGATAACATCATAGCTTTACGTGATTTTTTAGAACAAGACAGCAAACCAAGAGAAGAATTGTTTCAGTGGAATGTGTTCGGATTAGGTCTTATCATCATAACAACTTTCTTTAGTGAATATGATCCTCCCCGGAATTCAGCCCAGTAAACACCGTCCTGATACCGACTGCGGTAGTGTCCTCCACGATACCAAACTCCATTGAGATTTGAATGAGCACATGCATTGTACCACCATCCTCCCTTCTGGTAATGAGCACAATTACCTGCAAAAGAAAGCTCCAGTTCAGTCTTAGGAGCAAATGAAAACCCTTACAGCAAGCAAGCAAGCTAAGCACAAAACAATTTATTTTTTTTAACTGTGTATTTAACATGTAGATGCCATGTGGTACAAGGAGAATTTAGGCTTCTTCAGGAACCAGCTCTATAGTTAGGTTCTACAGATAGACTCATTAGTGTTACTCTCCCTTGTTGGAAAGTCTGTTTGCATTACTGTCTCAAATAACACCTTATAGCATGTTTTACAGACCCTTGTTTAGTGTAAATGATAAATATTTCAATGACAATTTTTGTTTCAGTGTTAGTACATACATGGGTTGACACATCAGTTTGTGCTTCAGAAGTTACTAACTGACAAATCTCTGGAAATGTAATTTCTTTGTGTGTGTGTGTATATCACCAGAAATATTTTTCCTTTTTAAAAAAATAAGAAAAAAAAAAAAAGGGGGGAAGGTGGTGCAAAAAAAGCAAGGCAACTGAAAGGGGCCCTGTACCTGTGTATACGTCATGGTCCCGGTCCAGCGTGGTGAACTGTTTACCATTGTGCCAAGTGAAAGAATCTCCCGCATTGCCATTGTAGCGTCCCAGTCTCAACTTGTAATATTCACTTTCTGGCTCCAGTCTGAAGCTAGCGTACTCAGCAAATACTTTTCGACCTGACCAGTCTTCCATTGTTATGAGCAGTTTGTAGTTGCCTTGATTTGTTAACCAATAAATATTTTCTAATCCAAGCCAGTATTCTCCATCTATATTACCAAATCCTTGCTGTAAAGGAAGCAAGAGAAGCATGTTAATAGTGTGCATCTGCTGTAGTGGTAAATCTGAGCGTATTGTTCAGTAGAAAACCACAATAGCTTACTTTATAGAGACTTCCTTTTCTGTAAGGGTAAACACACAAGTTCCTTTTCAAGTAAGCTGTTGGTCAGACTCTAAAATCACCCTTTAAATTAAACTTACCGGTAATTTTTAGAGGGTAGAAAACATTAAACTGCTCACTTGTCCTAACCTTGTATGTCTCCCAGTTCCTGAAAAAGTTGACAGACCCATCCAGCCGTCTCTGAATGACTGTCCAGCCACCAGGGTCATGCCGTTGATCACACCAGACCTGCATGAGCCGATTTGTGTTTTCTGGTTTTACAAGATAGATGGAGCTTGTATCGTGGCCATCTTCTAATGCTTGTAGACAGTCTCTCCAGGGCCCTGTATCAAAACAGAAGGACTCCGCATCAAAATGCGATTGAGGATATCTTTAATGCAGGGCGGTGTTTGAATTGGTAGCTTTCTAGAGTAGGTGTGCTTCTGCTGAGTAGTGCGTTTATTTTTCCTCTTACTGAAGGTACAGTGTCCACTAAGTGTTTTCAAACAGATTCATTTGTTGGAACTTAATTTCTGGAACATTTCACAATGAATTACTGATAAAGGTAGATTTTATTTTTTTTTACTATTTATTTTATTTAAGGCAACTGCACTTACGACATTGATTATATCTTCAAAGAACTAAATATGAATGATTCCATAGATAAATACTAATATTAATAGTTTCCTTTAGAAAAAACAATGGTAAGTTTGACTTTGATTCTGCCTTTGAGAAACTCAGCTTCTTAGATCTACAAAAACATCATTGGCATGGACATTAACAACGGAACCAGAAACATAAATTAAGAATCTAGCTGTTACTGTAGGTGTTACCTTAATAAATGATAACACAAAATAGAATTTAAGATTTGTAATATGTGAGTGCCCATTTATATAGTGAGAGAAATTGTAGATAAACAAAAAGACTTTTAAAATACTTTGCATTTACAGAAATTACAGATAATGCTCTCCTATTTTCAGAAGGAGAATGCCTTTTTCCTTGAGT
This sequence comes from Dromas ardeola, assembly GCA_013398915.1. Lineage (NCBI taxonomy): Eukaryota > Metazoa > Chordata > Aves > Charadriiformes > Dromadidae > Dromas > Dromas ardeola. Next base: position 188,615 of record VYZM01001253.1, on the reverse strand, counting down.
TTAGTAGAGTCTGTAAAGAGCTTACTCTTTTTGAAAGTATCTTACATTCATGATTTTTAAAGACATTTTCTCCAATAGGAAGAGAGTTAGATTGCATTTTAATGATTCTGAGAAATTTAGTTCTAAACAATTTAGGAGTCTGTATTGATATCTGCAGATAGACTCTTAACAATTAAGGGATTTTTATGGTTTATTTATGTCAGGCTCTTTCTTTGTACTTGTAGCAGCTTAGTTTAAACATCTTTACGATGAAACCTGGTTCAGTGCTTTCTGGAAAAAAATATGGACTGTATATCAACCAGAATTCTGCCTATATAGGCACTGAGCCCGTCAAATATCTTTAAAAGCAATACAAAATTGGTATTACAAAAACCAAGTTGATTCTTATTCAAGGAGATTGGATGATGATACATGGTTCAGATTTGGTTGCTGCTTGTTCTGCTGATTTTAGCACGTTTTCTATCAGTTAGTGGATTTGGGGTGGTTTTTTTGTTTCTTTCTTTTTTTTTTT
>VYZM01001253.1:101919-166645 GCA_013398915.1 Dromas ardeola | reverse complement strand
GGAGTGACATTGGCTTTCCTCCAATCTTCAGGCACCTCGCCTGTTCTCCAGGACCTTTCAAAGATGGTGGAGAGCGGCCCAGCAACGACTTCCGCCAGCTCCCTTAGCACTCTCGGGTGCATCCCATCAGGGCCCATAGACTTGTGAATATCTAATTGGCCTAACTGGTCCCTCACTTGATCCTCCTCAACCCAGGGAAAGTCTTCCTCTTGCCCCGTTCCTTTCTCCAAGGCCTGGGACTCCTGGGGGCTCGGCCTGGTAGTAAAGACCGACGCAAAGAAGGCATTCAATAACTCCGCATTCTCTGCATCCTTCCTCACCATGGATGTTTAACCAGGTGTTAAACAGGTTCTTTGGTGTTCCAGGTGATAGTGACTTTCTGAGAAGTCTCAAATGTTTGTAGATGCTCTTGAGTGGCCTTTTGGGTTAGCAGCCCTGCTTCTAAAAGATTTTCTTTTGAGGTCACCAGTGTTCTTGAGCGAAGAAGAGAAAACTTGCCTGCTGTATGAGGAAAGGCTGAGAGAACAGGGTTTGTTCAGCCTTGAGAAAAGAAGGCTCAGGGGAGACCTTATCACCATGTTCCAGTATTTAAAAGGTAGCTACAAAGAAGATGGAGACTCCCTTTTTACAAGGAGTCATATGGAAAAGACGAGGGTAACAGGTACGTGGTACTCCTGGGGAGATTCCGATTCGACACAAGGGGAAGATTTTTCACAGTGAGAACAACCAGCCGTTGGAATAATCTCCCCAGGGCAATGGTGGATTCCCCAACATTGGACACTTCTAACATTCATCTGGATAGGGTGCTGGGCCATCTTCTCTAGACCATGCTCTTTTCAAGAGAGGTTGGACCAGATGATTCTTGGGGTCCCTTCCAACCTGGTATTCTATGGTTCTATGAAAACTTTATAGAGATCAGCGACAGTCTTTGTTTGTATGAGATGCAACATGATGGTAGGCTGCTCAGTTGAGGAGTTGATTTATCAAAAGGTAGGAAAGAATGGCTTTTAGGAATTCTTTTGTTTTCTCTGAAGCGCTTTAAATCAGCTGTCAGACTGAAAAGTCAGTTCACTGAAATTATATTACTTTCATTTCCTTTAAAACTTGTGAATTTTAAACCATGCTGAAATGTCACTGTAGAAGCACTAGTATTTCCAGCTGTCTCTGCCAAGCATTAGAAAATGCTTGTCATATTGAGTCACTATTATATCAGGACTGATGTTACCCATTAGTTTAGTTTAAAGTCTCTTTGGAGAAGGGGACTCTATGCAAATAAACACTGCCACGGCAGACCTGAGAAACCATGGGAAGGTTAATTAAGTTTGAAAAGGCTAGTCTATATCGGTAACACAGAAGTAATACCACTGCAATTAAAAGCATTGGCACTTTTGTTAGTGAGGTATCTTCTTCCACAGAAAGACTATGTCTTTTCCTTTATTTCTAGAAAAAAATTCAAAACTGTACAGAATGATGTTAAATATGAAAAATGAAGTGCAATTTAATGGTTAAAGTTAGCAGAGTGCTCTGCCTGAGGTAAATGTTTCAGTGTTGAGCTTTTGATTAAAAAAGCAAATTAAAATTATTCTTCTGATTAGCAAATGAAGCTCAGGAAAAGAAATACTTCCATTCAGAACTACTCAGTGAATTAAACTCAATTCACAAATAATTTGGGGAATACTAAAACCTCATTTTTTACTAATTTATTATTTGGTGAAAAATAGTTAATAAACTCCAAGCTTACTCTTTCTCATTTAATGGTTATTAATATTTAAAAGAATTTCAGAGTTAGATTGAACACTTCGAGACATACACTTATGTTATGCTTTGGCTTTGTTCTTAGTCTTCGTTCTTATGACTCAGGACACAAAATAGATATGACTGAGAAAGAAAAACGTAAGCATTATACAATCTCATTTGTGGATAGAGCTATAATAAGGAACAGGCCGTTGTTGCACGCTTGGGCCAGGGAAAAGGCTGATTCTTTCTAAACTCATCCAAGAACTGGAATGCTCACAGCTTCCAGTTTACCAGCTTTCTCAGAGAAAACTTCAGTGAAAAACAAGTCAGTTCTTTTTCCATTTTATACATCCAGTGAATCTTCAGTAAGCTGCCTTATATTTATTTTCCCTTCTGTTTATTTATCGTAATCTTTTAACACATCATAACACTGCAGTATAGCGTCTAGTGTAAGATACTTTTGAATGTCTCAAAGTAATTAAAGATATTAATTTCAGAACATACGAATGTATGCAGGTTGTTAGGGTAGAGTGAACAAGTGAAAATGCTTAGTAGAAGGGAAGCAAGCTATTATATGGCCTGGAAAGGATTTTTGTATTTTAACTATGAATCTTTTGTTTAATAGAGTTTTCTAAAGACTGATTTATTTACTAAAAATGTTTAATTATAGAGGTAATAAGAGACAAGAAAACAGCTCTTGTACTAATGACTGTATGAAACAGATGTGGGCTTCAGGCTTAAATATCATGTGGCCATATGAATATTTCCTCCTTTCTTATAGCTCTCATTAATGGGACGGTTCTAACTCAGCAGCAAAGTCAGGTCTAGATACATGATACACTTTGTGTGGCCATAGTAAGACCAGAAACAATTTATGAACCACCCAATTGAGTAGCTCGAGGAAGCTGTCATGGCACAACCTATTATTATTGATTTGATGCATCTTTTTTGTTTTATGTAAGTCTCTGTTAAATGTTGAGTTTCATTGATACTGAATACAGCTTTTCTGTAACAAAACACACATGCTTTATTAAAAGATGCTCATTTCTTACTCTTTGACTCCGAAAACTGAGAGGGAAGTTTAGTGTGGGATTGGATTTTGACTAGCCTAGACCTCTGGAGCGAAAGGGGTAGACTAGTATTTAATTTCCTACTTAGATTCTTTTTCGTGCTGTTCCTGTAAATTTTTGAAAAGCATTTTGATTCTTTTTTGATGCACACATCAAAAGTAAAATTAATTTCACTGTTAAGAAAGAGTATGTTCTTGTACTGTGCAGCTATTTTGTTTGCGTATGCTGAAATGATTCTCCACAGCATACTTAAGTTTTACCTAAATATACATCATACAAATAGCATTTCTCACCTTCGTATTACTGTAAAAAGTATAGTATTTAGTATGGTCATAATCTGCTAAAATATCTGCCACAATTGGTATTCTTTATCTAGGTTTTTGTCAGCATGCATGTAGCACAGTACGCAGGCCGGTTCCACAGCCACATCAGCAACTTACAGGGGATAGGAAAAAATCACATAGAAAGTGGGGCCTCTGGAGGTTCAACTTCCACCTCAGCATGGGGCTAAATAAGAACTGGATTAGGTTACGTAGGACCTCGTCCAGCTGAGTTTTGTAAACCTTCAGAGATGGGGATTCACAGCCTTTCTGGGCAACAGTGTCGTGCTTGACCCCTCTTAAAGTGATTTTTTGGGGGTGGTTGGGTTTTGTTGTTTTTTTAAATTTTCCCTACTCTAAAGGGAATTTGCATTGCTGCAGCTTGTGTCAGTTGCTCCTTGTCGCGTCACAGTGTGTCTCTGAGAAAAATCTGTTCTCTACAGCTCCCCACACACCCCCTTTTGCTAAGGGGACGCAGAGAGTCACGTTCTGCGCCTCTGTCCCTGTCTCTCCTCCAGGCCCATCCTCACCTCACCCCGTCCCTCAGGCCTGTCCTCGCTGCCCCGCTCCGCTGCCCCTCTCCCTCAGCCCCAGTCCCGCAGAGGTGAGCAGGACTCTGCTGGGTCTTACAGCCGCGGCCTCACTGCCGCCAAGCAGATAGAAAAAACTTATCTTTAAAACCTTACTGAAAATGAACTGTGTTCTGTTTGGTTGCCCCCTCTGTGCTCTTAGTAACATTGTATTTTATAAAAAGGCATGCTACTAAGCAACATTTCCTGCAAACTGCATGTTATAATCTACCTTAAAAATAAGGTTAAAATTGTAATGTTGCTTTCTTAAAAGTCATAGATGGCTAGAGATTTACTTTTCTCCTTGTAGGTCGGATCAGTGATATCTAAACAGTTGATGTATTCAAGTTAGCAGCTAAGGCTAACTAAAGCCTAAAGGCTAAAGGTGTTGCAGCATCTGAGAAGGCAGTGTGATCTGAACCCTTCCTCTTTCTCTGAAGCTGGTGATTGCTATTTCTTTTTTTAGGTATAGAGAGAGCCAAAAGAAGCAGGGCGGTACAGGAGACGCAGTTGGCAGAGCGTGGAATTAAAACTTGTATCGGTGCTAGAATTTTGTTCTGATTTTTGTTAACAAATGCTTGTGTTAAAAGATGCTCGTGCCTTTCAAGGGACTTGTTTAGGAATAGCATAGTTATAGCTCATTATATCCCATTGTTGAAGCTATTGCTTGTGAGTGGAACTGCTTTTGTACTCATGCACATACTATAATAATGACAGTGTAGTTTCCATTACTACTGTTATCCATTTTTAAAAAATGTATTTGCCATCACTCTGTTGGTGGGAACAAATCTTCTAATACTTTATTGAAGTATTGTCTTTCTCAAAATATAGTTACAAACTGATTTTAGATTCTGTTCTGACAGAGGTAACAGACTATACTGATTTTTACCTTTTTTTTAGTAATTGTACATAATACCTTTTGTTGTTTGCAATTACATCTTCTTGTTTGCCATGAAGTAAAATAATTTTCAGAACGTTCAATTATTGAATTATTTGGGGTTTTGTGTTTGATTAATGGAGGTAGAGTTGCATATTAGAGTTCATAGGTGTTACATTGACACAGTTTTTGAACCAATGAAGTACATTTGTCTGGGTGATCCCTAAGTTTTATTCAGGTGAATACTGTCTACACTGAAAATTTACTGAAGTAGTTATTCCAGCAAACATCTCAATTTAGATGTGATCATTCTTGAGGAATGCTGGGCCTGTAATAGAGTATCTGTTCCAGAGTAAATATTCCAAAATAGTTTGCCTATGCTTTCCAGGTATAGACAAGCCCAGAGTGGTAATGCGGCCCTCCAGTACTGTTTTCTGGTTCTGAAACCAGAAAAGAGAGAAATTGATGTTTGTATAGTAAGCATATGCATGATTATTGGAATGAGAAGAGGTTAGTTAGAAGTTAGCTTGTTTCAATTAAGAAGTTCTATATGATCTAGAAAATAGCCTGGTACAGAATATCTTTGGGGTTTTGTTTGATACATTGTTATTTCAAGTAAAAAAAAAAACAAATGCCCAGCCTCATTATAGTTTTGCATCTGTGCGTGCGTGTGGTGCTAGGTTCTGGAGAGCTGGCATCAGATAGAAGCGATAAACCTGGTCATAATCCCACTTTTACTTTCCTGTGAGTGCGCCCATTCACTTGGCCGCTGAGCTGGCAAGATGTATTACAAATCACATGTTGTTGCTTTGGCAAAGACTTGTCTTCAGTTGTTTTTGGAGTACTCCAAGTCCTACCAAGGTTAACCAGTATATATACATTTGGTTTTGTAGAAAAATTTTCCAGCCCTTCGGCCATGGAAAATATCCAGCCTTCTTGAAACCAGTGATACCACAAAACTGTTGGCTTTTCTGACTATGAGCTAATCTCCTAAGAATGGTGTCTTTGGTTTTACAGACTGCTGACTGTAGTGATTTGGACTTTCTACCACTTAGTTAATTGATAAGTTGCTTTCTCTCTGTCCTCTGCTTTATTTAGTATGATAAAACCACACTACTGTATGTGGGAAAAGGCTTTCATAAATATAGCTGACTACAAATTGGAAACATATTTTTATCTCTTCTGTTTTTCCTATCAAACCGGTGTCATCATTCAACTTTTGGGGAGAAAAAAGGGAAAATAATTCCTTTCCATAGGTTCCCTTCGGTTATGCATGACAGTTACTGTGTGTGTTGTAGACACTGCTTCCTGTACTAAAAGAATGCTCCATACCCAGACATGCAGCATATGTGCTTTCAGGGGCTTCTGGGTTGTGAGTATCTTTAGAAAGTGTACGTGATGGTAAGTAGGGAACTAAACTTGTTCATTAAAACATTTAACTTTTTTTTCTACTCTTATAGCATGTGGTTGTCACAGTAACAGTACAATTTACCAAACAAATGTGGAAGATTATTATAGTACTTGATCAAAATATTAAGTAAGGATAACAAGTTGAAGTCCTTAGGCTAATCTGAAATAATTCCCCATCAGCTAATTATTCTTTGTTGTAAAGTAGTGACTTTAGTGACTGTGAAGTGACTAACAAAAATACCATACAGGAGCTGTTTCCTAACTTACTGCATTTGCAGAATTGCACAGACCCTTAGGAGAGCACTATGCATGAACGTGTATGTCAGGTATACAGTAGCGGTGTTCTTTAACCGCTTAATTTTGGGTTTGTTAGCTCCTAGTGTTTCACAGGATAGTTTTATAGCCGTTACAAAAGAAGAGTAAAAAAAAAAAAGAGAAGAGAAGAAAAGACAATTTAGAATGATGCAAGTTTTCAGTCTCTATCTGCACTGGTTTTTTAGGATCAGTTTTGCAACATTGTGTATTTGTGAGACAATTTTAGGTACTGTAAATTTCAGATTACAGTAAATTTTGGATTACCTTGTGCCTGCAAATTGTCATAAACCCCCAAAAGAGATCTGAAATTCTGAATTGTTAAGAATAAATGGTGCTGCTACTTCTACAGGCTGTATGTTGTTGCATATGTTCTGTAAGGAATTTAAACCTCACTTTTGTTAAGTCTTATCAGTCGTATTTATTTTCATGAGGTCTTTCTGACAGGGAAATGCTATCTTTCTCACTGACCTCATGGATAATACAGGATAACAACAACTTGCCCACGCTGAAGAAATCTGTGACAGAACAGAAAGTTTGAACTCAGATTTTTTGACTTCAGGCAAATGCCTTAAAAAACAGATTTCTATTTGTTTCTGCTACTACAATTTAAAGTAATACCATCCCAGCTTTTCTCATTGGTATAATTTTGTACATGTGATTTACTGGACTGAAAGAATTTTGTCTTTCATAGCATATTATGTCAGTCTTTCTTAATGAGGAACAAATCACACACCATAGCTGTTCATTAAAATGTTAAAGCTTATATGCTTGAGCTAAGGTTCATCAGAATTGGGTGAAGCTGAATAACCACTGATTTCAGAAGGCTTGGGATTATTAAGAGGATGTTGTTAGTACCCATCAACTCCAAAGTATGCTTATTTATTATCTGCCTCTATGCTATTTCCTCTTTCTCAGAAGCCTTGAGTATTGAATAAAGAAATAATAGGAGAAACTTAACTGTGAATCAAGACACAAATATACAGTCTTAGGTTTGCATCCTGCTGAGCTCTGCAGTTCTCCATAAATACTTTTTCAACAAAATTTAGCCTTGGAAGTTGTTGTCTGGTGGATGGAGCACTCAAAATGCATAATCTGGGTGGCATTGACTACTATGTTTCAGGGTCACTTTTTTGTTGTACTTTAGTTTCCCTGTCTTTAAACTGTCAGAAATATTTCTGCTTTTTTTTGACCTCTGCAATAAAAATTTAAGAGCTAGGTATTATAGTTCTTTCTACCAAATTAAAAATAATCGGTCCCCTTTACACAGTGTGATTTCCATTGATAAATTTAGTTCTGGATTATTTGGCCATGCTTTTCCTTGGTCTGTGTTATTATTTCCATGATACCATAAACTAATGAATACTGTGTTGTCTGCATACAATATCCAGCTGCAAAATTAGTTCTTGTAACAATGGAGAAAAGTCAGTATCACTGGAAAATGTTTTGCCTGTGGAAGCAGCTGCCCATGAGCTCACCCGCTGGAAAATATCCTGATGGCTTCACATCTTAGAGAGCTTTTTTCAGTGCACAGTAGCACAAATGTAAGCCAAGGTTTGAAAAGCTAGTGCTGTGTGTTTTCTTTGGCATATGGCAACCCTGAGCCTTTCCTTTGAGAAGCAGGTCTTAAAGTCTTTTGCTGAAGGGAATAATTTTGTGATTCCTCTGAGCAAAGTAAAGGGATTCTCATCTATTCCTATTATCACATTGTATATATAGAAGAGTTCAAAATGCCACTGCCCAGATGAAGGCTGGTAACAATAAAAAAAAAAAAAAAAACCACAAACTAATCATCCTTCTTGCTTTAAAAGGAGGGAGGGAGAGGAACACCATTGAAAGAGGAGTATCTTGATATGTATTTACAAAAAATATGTTCTGTTACGTTCCAGCATGTTACATTCAGTTTAATTTTTTATTGGCATTCATTAGTTTGGTTTCTTTCTTTCTGCACCCCACTACCCACAAAAAGCCCATTTCCTTACACTTTTATTTGGAATTTACAGGACCTATGCTACCCCTTCTTTCCCCCCATCCTTTTTGTTGCTTATGTATCTCGGTCCTTATCTCTGTACTTTACTGAAAAATTACTGTTTGTCCTGAACAAATGCTTACAACTACTGTTAGAGATCAAGAGGGTGTGTATACCCTTGATGTCAATGAGAATAGCTGTGAACTTACTCAAAACAGCTAGAAAGTAGCCTTGAACCAGGCTGCCATAAGGCATGTTGCAGCAGCATAGACTCTGAGCAAATGCAATTTTTACAGCCTTCACTCTAACTATGTTTTGATGTGGCACTTGACAAGAGGGGACAGTGCAGAGTTGCTATATGGGTTTAAATCTAGGTGGTATCTCCAGGTCCTGGAGAAATCTTGGTGACTGAGTCTGGTTTTACTCAGCATTGGACTGCTACAGAGCCATTCCAGTGCTGGGGAAATCAGGGTTCTTTCCTTCATTCTGATGTGCAAGGCTCCTGGTCCATGTTGGCAGTGTGTAAATGTTAGCAGCTCTCGTGTGTTGGATGATGGGTGAAGCAGCTCCCAGTATGTTTGGACCCTTTGTAATAGGTAAGTTCAGAAGAGCTGAAAATAGTAATCAGGGTTTGGGTTATTGTTTTTCCCCCCTAAAATATAAGTAAGACTGGGATATGGAAACAAAGCAGATATAAGTAGGACCAACTTGCTGTTTATCTAGTTTATGTTTCTGTAGTATGACATGTGAAATCTAGTATGAGATGTGAAATCTGAGATGCGAAATCTACTATGAGGTGTAATAAACTAGTAAGTGTATCCATAACTTTCACAAGAGTGAGAAAGAACACAGGAAGAGCAGGTGTTGCTGATCTTGACAAACGTGTAGGAAATTGTCTTCTAAGCAGATGAAGTCTTTTTTTTCTTTCTTTTTTACCTTTTTTTTTTTTCCTCTCTGTTTGTGTATATACTTTGTTAATCCAGGCATTCTTACAAACAGCAAAAAACAGTCAGATCCAAACCAAGAAACCCGAAAGAAGAGTGGGAGAATGGAATGGAATGGAATGAGCATACAGGAGAGGGACAAGCTGTGTTCAGGCCACACTGGGGAAAACCTTGTGCCCAAAGGAGAGTGGATTTCTTCTGGGTTATTTTTTTAACAGTCAAGCTCAGATCATTCAATGAGTTACTTATGGAGTAGATGTACGTGCAGTTCACTCACTGGCTTGGCAGAGACTGCTAATTTTCCTACAAAGTTGAGGAAATATGTGGATGTGGAAGCTAGGCAACGTGTAACGAGTGATAAATGGAAAGAATAATGCTGCAGGATTTTTAACATAAAGGTGGCAGCAAGCATCAGCAACCATCAGAAATAACTCTTGTTATAGTTATCAGGAGGCAATCTATTGGGGAATTATCTGTGAACTCGTAGGTTTAAAATATTGTCCACGATAATGTATAAATGTACAAAACTAACTATGCTGGCCTCTTCAGCTAATATTCTTAAGTGAAAACCTAATTTTCTGCGGTTTACAAGCATGCAGGTAGAGATGAAAGTATACTGCTGTAGGTAAGTTAACAGAGCTGTACTCAAAGCATACTGAGAAAGCAAACTCAAGCATTCCCCCTTCCTTTAAACGTAACTCATCTTTTGGCTTGGGATATTACTGCAGTTGAGAGAAGTAGAAGCATATCAGCATATTTAATCCATAGGTCCAGAACACCAAACTACTAATACGGATTACAAAAATAGAGGCTATTTTTGTTAGAAAATAGAACCAATAAAACAGTTATTGGAAACAGACATAACTTTTAATGATACACAGACCTGTCTTTCTAGAAATAGAAATGTGTAGAGGTAGAAGTGAAGACAAATTCAGAATGGTTTTTAGAAGGTGGGTTTGGGAGCGAGCAATAAATACCCCAGGTTGCACTTAAGCTAAAAGTGTTAAGATAGACTGAGTCATATAACCTCTCCTTTATAAACTATACACATGAGATATATCACTTCTTCGGGAGAGAGCACTTTTAATATGGGAAGAAATTTTGTAAAGGGCTGGTCTGGGCCGGTGAAGGAAGTTAGACTGTAAAACTTGACCTGATTTCTAAGCATCTTTTTTCTTTGTTTTCATTCCAGTGTGACTGGGAATTTCAGTTGGCTTATATGTTGTTCTGTTGTTAATCCAATTCTATTTCACTCATTTATAAGGACTAAACATCCTTATTTGTTTTCATGGGGTTATGAAATTACCTTTGGCCACTGGAACACTCTCTTATCTATCGTGTCAGTGGGTCTGACAGGGATATGGTTGTTTCTTAGTCCAAATTCACAGACTGGGGGGGGGTTGAGAGACAGTTTAGTCATGGCCTTACAGTTTCCTAGCAAAGCATTAACAGCTTATAACGGACTGAGTTTGCTCTTGCTTATCACTGCCTCTATGTCTGTTTCTTCATTTTTCAATGACAGCTCATATAATTTCTTCACCCGTTCCTTCCTAAGCAGTAAAAGGATTTTCCAGAATGCATGAATGAATAGGCTAAAAATTAAAGAAATTAGGTAGGCACTTGCAGCCTGGCTAACACTGGACATAATCCAGTGTGACCCAATGAGCCACTTACTTGTCAAGGTGACAGAGATCTGAAGAAACGGATATGAAGCAAGCACAGCACTAGTGAGAAAAAGTCTTGCAAGGGATTTCCATAAATTATTCCTAGTCTCAGAGCAGAAACATTAATGGAGGTCTTCCAGAAAGCACTTGAGATGTGCAAAATTCCACAGCAAAACTAAATCTGACTTATAAAAGTATGGGGTGCACTCAACATGTGAATGAGATTTTGCTCATGCAGATACTCATTAGTTATTGAAATCTAACAAAGTTGCCCGATCTGACTTTTTTTTCATAAGATGTAAAGAAGAAAACCTTAGTAAGCCACATGGCTTTTCTTAAATTTGCTAGACTATTGCTGGTGGTCTGTAATGTATACCTCTACATGATAGTAATGAGACATTACTAGAGAACACATAAAAACATTTTAATTTCAGGAAAGAATTTCTGTTTTCCCAGATGGAAATATTATTTCCAGGGTTTGGGTGGGTTGGTTGTTTTTTTTTATCCGAGTAAGTTTGAGGCATACTTAATACCAGGAGTATTAAGTATGAATGAAAATAATTTGTTGTCACTGCACAAACTTAATACACTTCTAAAGATCTGATTATTATATGTATTAATGCAAGCATACTGAAATTCTCTCAGGAGTGTGTTGCTTAGGTGTGCACCATGCATTTCACTGTAACGGCTTTTCTTCCCTTTTAAAAAATTGCACTTGACTAGCATAGTTGCATTTCCTGTTGTTTTCATAGCTGGAATTTATTGAGAAATTGTAATGTTCTAAAGCTAGAAGAGTAAAAGTGAGCCAGCTAGCTATTTTCCTGAAACTAAGAGTGCTCTTTTCAAGGCAGGGCAAGAAAATGTGGGGCAGAGGGGGAGTCATTATAAAATGCTGAAAAAACAGGATGGAAAATCTAATGTGGAAATATGGTAGATTTCTATGCTGCACAAGTTATTTTCCTGCTCAAAAGAATGTTCCTTTCTTTGTTATGCAACAAAGAAGCACTAACTTCCCTGCACAGCTCATAGAATAGTTTAGGAATATATGAAATTAAAGTCTGCCTTTTAGCTGACCCTAAATGTTTGAGCAATCCTTTAAAAAAAAATCAGATTGAGATAATGTTTTTGACAAACTTTAGCAATAGCTGCCGCGATCCCAGAATGGAGCACGTACAGTGATTTCTATTCAGTCTGTTTGAATACAGCATTTGTAGCAGACTCGGTACATTTTGTACAGCATTTTCTCCCTGCATTCATAAAGGGTTTCACTTCCAGGACCACTGGGGTCAGTAAAAGTTTTGTTAATGACATCTGAGGCTAGGAGATTATGCTGTTTGTCTTTTTAACTAACTTACAGAGCCAAAAAATAGCAGCACTTAACCAGGCAAAGATGTCAGTGTTGCTTGTTTTTTCTACTGCGTGTCATTTTATAGCAAATTTTCTGAATACTGACTTGTGCAAAATACTTGATCTGTATATCATGCACACTTTCAAAAGGTACTGCATTTACTAACCCTCCTTCTCAAGCTTTGGAAATAAAAATTATCTCTTTCAAGGAAAAAATTTGGGATTTATATATTAGGAGCCTTCAGGCTGGCTTCAACAGAGGTAGAAGGGCAAATACTACAGGAATATCAAGTCTCTGAGACCTCTTGGCAATCAGGTAGTGGGAGTGAGTTCCAAGACTTGGACAATCTATAGTAACTGAGCAAAATACGTTTACACAAAAATCTTTTCTCTAATGGGTATTTTATTTTGGGCTGCTTGGTAACTTAAGAGGAAATATAACCATCTTTTGTATGTATTTTCTGAACTGGAGTAACAACTGTAAGGTTGCAATGCTTTTGTACTCAGCACTTATATAAAAGGTAAAAAGACATTCCTGAAAAGCTATGGTTGTTTTTGGAAAGGATAAAATGTGTCAGGTTCCATCGTCCCTGCAGAACTTCACAGGCAGCTTCTGCACCTGAGACTGTCCTGCGCATCTCTGTGAGACACACTGAAATGCTGGGATGTCGTTCCAGATACAGCATGGTTCTCCTGCAGAACTGAAATTTTATCATGCATTCGTGAGGAAGTTCTCAGCTGAGTTTGATGGGTGGAATGGAAAACAACAGTAAAAACTCAGGAAGATACCAGTAGTGCTCTTACTTTGGCCAGAGAATTTTGGTAGTAGGTTGCTTACATGCATCTGATAACGAATTTGCTGAAAAGCCAGAAATATTAGTGTATGTCAAGCTCTCAGGCTGACTTACGTTTTTCTTATTGAAAAGGTTTTGTGAAGCTGATTTAATTTTCTATTTCATGTTGTTGTTTACAACATGCCATTTTTCTGTTCTTACTCAGTTTTTTAAACTGGTCATTTTAATGTTGTAGAAGAACCTATGTTGGGTTCTAGATTTCGCCCATTAATCGGATGGAAAATTTTTTGGGCTGTGCATGAGGGTGTGTTAGTGCATTTACTTCTGTGCAATAGAATTTCCCGTTTGTTAGTCTCCTGATTTTATTTGGATCAAAACGAAGGACCGTTCTCCAGCCCTGTGGGTCAAATTCATTATTTTTACTACACATTTTGTTGTCGGGGAGGGGCAGCTCATAAAGAAGACAGGCCATATTCTTCTCAGACGTGCACATCAAAAGGACAAGAGGCAATAGTCACGAATTCTGACATGGGAAATTACAGCTGGATATGAACAAAAAGAAAAGATACTATTAGAGTGGTTAAGGAGCACTGGATTAAGTTGATCAGAGTGTCTTCATCCCTAAACTTAAAATGCTCTTAGCAACCTTTTCCAGCTTTGGTGTAGCCCTGCTTTGAGCAGGAGATTAGACTAGATTGACCTCTGGAGGTCCCTTCTGACCAAAGTTATCCTGTGATTATTCATGCCAGCACAAAGCGTGCATAAAATGCCACCAGATTCAAAGTTTACAAAGCTGTCTCAAGGGCTTATGCGTTACAGTTGCCATGTGCTATTGTTTCCAGTGGATTCTGCCTCAATAGAAACTTTTTACAGCATAGTTTCAGAATGATTCTATTTCAGATCTACCAGAAGATTAGAATATTTCTGATCTTGTTTTTAAGCTTGTATTTCTAAGCTTGTTTTTAAATAAAAATGTGCTTGATGGAACATGTTCTGTTGCTAGCTAATGTTTGACATCAATAGCCATGAAATTTTAAGGTATGCAGAGAAAGGGGCTGATAAGAGTGGATTTTAGTAGAGCTTTGTCTCAAAACAGGTAAATAATATCTAGCTACAAAATATAGTTTGTATCAACTCAAACTGATTAATGTATCTCCACCTTTAGCTAGCAGTTGTCTTTATATCATGTGCGAAAATCAGATAAAGGACTACGGCTTTGAGCTGTCTCCATTGGTCCAAGCCTTCATGCTACCTGGAGTGCTTAGTAACAGATTTCTTATTTCCTGCAGATTGAGTGTGCAGTTATGGGATTTTTTTAATAAAAAAAAGTAAAACATATGTTAGGAATGGATGAAATTGCACTTTCTTTCTTGTATTGTCTTCTTGGGTATGTCTGGCTGTCACATGGCTCCATGAAGAGGCAAAAGAGCACCAAGTCTCCTTTATATGGTGATTGCTCTCACTTATTTCAGGAGGTCTCAGTCACAGAGTGTCCATGTGGCCAAGGACACACTGGAGATGAGGAATTGTATTGTTATAACTCTGCCTCTGCAGACTATTCCACTTCCCTAAGAGATGAAGTACTGTGCATTATGACTTTGTTCCTTCCTGTGATCTGTACCCAAGGCCTGATCAAGAGAGACAGAAATCCTTAAAAAAAAATTTAGAAATCCTAAAATAAGTTAATTTTACGCACACTCAGAGCCTCTGTACTCCTCTGTATTCATACAATTGAAATACTAAAACTGAGTAAAGTGTCCTCACAAAAGGCAGGTGTTACTCTTCTTCATCTTCATTTAAATGCATTCCATTAGTTACTGAAGTAAATAGATGAACCTTGCATTATGCTTTCATAGTAGCGTTCATTAACTTTGCAGGACTGTGTTGCAGAATCACCTTTCAGTTTTCCAGAGTTAAAAACTAAAACTTTCTAGGCAATTTCAATGATTATTCAGTTTTCTCAAACTTGATTGTATATTTTATGTACTTCCCAGTTGGTATTTTTCCCTTCGTTTGTGATTGCTTTCTAACTGTTCTAGGGCTGTAAAAGAAGCCCTCTACAAATCATAATGGTATGTGTGAAATTGAACGGCATGCGTTGATAAAAAGCAGTTGGGTACCATGCAAGAAATGTTTTGTGGTATCATGAATTCATTTCAGCATTAAACCTGACTTTTTCTTTCTTACATAATTTCTAAAGGTAAAGTACCATACTCTGCAAAGTACCCGCCTGCAAACATTGGATATACTTACTTTTTTTATTATGATGATAGCTGACGTCTTGCCACACACACAATTAGCGTTTTTGGCAACTACAATAATCACCGTCTTTCTGTATTTACTGGGAAATACGGGCCTAGGCAAAGAACTATGCCATTTTTTTCAATTAAGAAATCCATAAATAAAAACTTCTTCCCTATGCTTTTTTAAATCATCACATAATCAAAACCTAAATATCATCTCCTGTTGTCTTTCAGCAAATGCAGCCTGGAGCCTCAGCCAAACACGCAGTGATACATTAATGTAGTGAATAGTGACAGGTGGAGAAGGCACTACAGCACTGGACTCTCTTCCGTGTGGCCAGAGGCTGTTGTGCCCTCCACGTGGCGCAGGCTGCTCTTCCCTCAGCAGCACTTCGTGGCAGCTGTCACGCTTGTTTTAGTTCCTTGTTGTGGTCCTGCAAGCTTTTCTGTCCTTTTTTGAGAGGTGTCATAGAACTCAAGCGCTAATTATGAAATTTTTCAGCATGCAAATCCCAAGCTCTCCTTTGTTTAGTGGGCCCAGACCACATTGGCAGCAAATAGTTGTTGGCTGTCATATTTGTTAAAAATTGCGCAACTATTTCTGTTTGGTTTTAGATCAATTGGTTTATTGATTTTGTCTGTTTCAGGAATTTATCTCTTCGATTTAATCTACATTGATTCTGCATATCCCGCTTCAGGCAGTATTATGGAGAATGAACAAAGATCCAATCAAATGAACAATATTCTCCGAATAATAGCTGATCTGCAAGTCTCCTGTAACTATGGTTGGTAAATTTTTGTTATACATATTTAGCCTTAAGTAATTAAGTAATCTGGTAGAGTTGAACACTAGTAAATGATGTAGCTTCCACTTCTGTGCAGTTTCAATCTTACAGGTAAGTTAGGCAAATAAGCAAGTATTGTAAGAGCTGTAACAGGTGGTGTGCAGAGTTTATTGCTGCATGTGGACAACAAATGACATGCCTTCAAGTACAGGTAGTGCATTTGGGTTATATCTTGTTTCCACTATAGAGGCAGAGAGAATTATCTTAATATCTTTCCTTTCCTTTGCAGTAGATAATGATGTCTTTGGAGTGTAGAATGTATTAATTTCATTATCATTTTAGTGTTAATATCCTGATGAGATCTTTACAAAAAGAAATACAAATATGTCAATCTGTACAAGAGTTGTTAAATTGTGTGTTAAGCTTTTCCACATACCTCACTTGTTGATGAAGTAAGGAACATGAGGGGGCTGCTTCTTTTTGTTAACAAGATTTTACTGTAAAATTCATTTCTGCAATTCTAGCCTGTTAGTGAAGCCTTATGTCAAGAAATGTGCTGGTTTTGTGGTCTTGACAAATACTCAGCGTACTGTTGGTGACCTAGCATGACTTTTCATTGCTTAAACATGAAACAAGCTGGAAAACCTTGAGAGCAGCTGTACAATTAAACAAATTCAGAATATTTTTATGCTACAGTTTAGGAAAGTTTTGAATAGAAAAAAATTAAATGTTAGATTGTGAGAAAATAAGGTGAGAAATTACTTGTCTATGCTTAAGTATCCAACTATTGTACTTTGCTATCAACTTCTGTATTATAAAGTACTTAAAGGTAGGGACTAGGCATATTAATGATTCTGAATAGCTAGATTATTCAGCTATCATGTCTTATTGTGAGTTTCATTTTGTCACCAAGAAACCTCATTATTTCATTGACCCTTTCCTTTTTACAGTTTTTGCAGCTTCCTGCATTGCTATGCATTAATTTTGAGTGCTTTTGTTAAAATCGGAATGAAAATTAAAATACGGCCTCAAAGAAGCAATATTCTGGAATAATGGGTGCCTTTAAAACAGTTTTCTTTATGAGAGTGTAAAAGTTAAGTTCGATACTATAAGGCACGTTCCTGTCCATGGACCATGCATGAAAGGATTTTTCTGTCATTCTGAACTTAGTGTCTTTCTTTCTTGGTATTCAGCATTGCAATTTTTAAGTCTCTTCACTTCATGTTCGTATGAGAATCACTAACAGCCATGGCTGCAGGCTTTAATTTCCCACAAAACAGTGAGCACAAAATTCAATCAGGGTTTGCAGCAAATAACTATTTTCCAGTTATGAGACAGCATATAATAAAATGCACTAGCTTCCGCGGTGATGAAAGGCAGATGGGTTTTCTTTAACAACTGAGTATCGCTTTTGCTCAATCAAATCTTTACCATCTTCTTAGAGTCAAAGTAATTATTTCTGCCTGTTTTATTCTTTAGAAAGGTTCGGATTCTCTGTTTCCATTAAGATAACCATGAGGACCAGAAAAAACAGTCAGTTTCGATGATGTTAATGTTCTTTTTTTTTTGTTTTTTTTGAACGCTCCACAGATCATCTTACAACACTGCCCCATGTGCAAAAGTATTTGAAGTCTGTCCGTTACATTGAAGAACTTCAGAAATTTGTAGAAGATGACAATTATAAGTAAGTACTGATCTTTTCTTCAGGTTTTGGGAAACTTTATGGAAAGATCACTTGGCTGTTAGTTTGATTAAGAGTTGAACAAAAAGCCATTGCCTGAAGATGTTTTGGGGTTTGTCTGTTTTTCTTAGTATTTTATTAATGGAGCTGATAATACCAAGATGCCTGAGTAAAATCCAGAATGACAGTCTTCCTTTATGACTCCACCAGATTTACAGCAGATGAAGCAGATGAAAATCTAGTCTTTATTCTAGTACATGATGGTTGTATTCTGGGAATTTTGTTCAGGAACCCTAAAGCCATTTCCAAGATGTCCAGGATTGGCTCTATGCTATTGTAAGTAATACATAAAGAACATCTTCCAGTTTCAAATTGATATTTTTTAATAAGCTGGTACTTAAGATATAAACCTGATAATTCTGGGGGTTCCAGCATGTTAAAGCAATGCTTACAAAAGAGGTGGAGAAGAGCCAGCCCACGCAGTGGTGTGAAATAGACCGCATAGATCATATTGGTCAATATGTGAATGTGCTGCATTTAAAGGAGATGATAATCCCTGGCCAATAATTCTGAAAGAACTAGCACATTAAATCATAGGTCTAGCAGCCAAGGTTTTAAATAGCTCAACCAAGGTAGATGCAATGTTATATAATTAGCTATTAACAAATATAGTACCTCCATTTAGGTGAGCAGAATTAGAAATATTCAAGGCAGCCAGCTGTTCAGTAATATGATGGTGGTATAAAAGATTTTAGAATGTTTTGGAGAGTAAGGTTGCTAATGAACTTCTTTAAAACCAGTCTTTTTTCCAGTTCTATTAAATACTCCAGTTAAGAACTTTGTCTCAGAATTTGTGTGTACTTAGACCATATCCTAATAAAACAGTGTTAGAAGGATTCATCAAAGTAGATGGAATCGTAGTGATGGAATTCTGGAATGGGTTCTTAATCGGAGTAGTGAGACAAATAATTGAATAAGTTTAGGTTAAAACTTGATCAGTTAATGAGATGTAGGCCACCAGTTAAGTGTTTGTGCAAAGAAAAGAGCAGATTCAGTGAATCAGAAGACTGTGTGTTAGCAGTGTGGGGTCACGTCCATATAAGCATGAAGAATAACCTACTCTAACCATTCTACATTTCTCTGCAATTATAGCTGATATTGCTGGCAAACAGATGCAAAATCCTACTGAGACAGTTCAGGAAAAAAAGGTGTCATCATAACAGAGAAAAACCAATTGTTTGAGTATAGCACGAGTCAAGCGATTTATCTTTTCGATTTTAAACGTAACTGCAGTTGGTGATAACTCCAGCTGCCAAAGTTGTTGCACTTAGCTCTGGTTCAGGCCACTGTGCATACAGTACTATTCCTCAGCCAAACCTGTCGATATGGATTCTTGTGATATATGTCTGTGGAACTTTGCTTTTCCTGAGAGAGTAATTCTAAAAGTAAAACCATTCAGACAAGGTATTCTTCTGGAACTTCTCCAAGTATTATCAGGACATACTTCGAATGTAACGAAAACATCCAAAATCTGTCCCTTTGCTTAGGGTAAACTTCAGCAAAAGCAGCTGAACCAGCATTGGGTGATTCACTGCAAAAGATCATACTCGGCTCTGGTGTAATAGGTTTGTGCTTTTGTGTCTGGTTGACCACAGATACTAAGAATAGTGATGTTTCTGTAGGAAAATTATTTGGAAAAAAAGGAATGTGTTTGTATGATGTTTTCATAGCAAAGTTTATCTGCTTCATGGAATTAGAATTCTTGCCAGAGTACTGATGATAGAATACGTATGTTCTTCCTTTTCTCAGTCTCATGACATTGTATATGTTTCATAAATAGAGATGCATTATGCAACAGATGCACATTGAACATTAACATTGCGCACAGGCTTTTGAAAAGGTCAGGCAGTCCAAGACTTGTGTTAAGGGTAGTCTGAGATTTAAATCTCAGTGTTAAAATTTAACAAATGGTCATTATTTACTAATTTTCCACATATCTCCATGCTTCATTAAAGTTGCGAACATAGAGCAAAGTTAAACTGAGTAGTAATTGGTAAAGGTGGAGTATTGTAATTAGTATAGGCTTTACAGCCCCTGGATTGAATTCAAGAAACTGGTCATGTTGCTTAATTTGATTTTTAGATGGAGTTTCCTGATGTCGCATCAATGTTGACATTATATATACAATAGCTTTCAGGAACTGTGATATCTTACGCAAAATAGATTAAACAAGTGGTTTCTATAAGTATATGATACTATAACATAATATTTGGAAAAAACAGAAGTCATGAGTAATTCCAGTTTAAAATTTGAAAATCATTTTAACTTCAGCAGCAGCGTTGCTGATAATGCTGGAAGGTATTTGATGTATCTTAAAGATCATTTATTACTTTTGATTTAGTTATTGATAAGAATATTTCAATCAAATTTAGCAGTTTTCTTTTTAAGCATCACTGTGGCAAGGAAAAACTGGACTGAAGTCACAAGAGGTGTTAAAAAGAGGGAAAGATTTGATTCTTAGCATAGTAAAGTTGCTGCAGTTTATATACACTGGGTAACTTTGACCTTTTTCTAACATGTCTGTTTCATCAGAATAAAGCTTTAAATTAAAGTTTTTGTTAATTAAAACTCATCGCAACTACCCTTAAAGAGAACTCTCTTTCCTCTTCCATCTTAGTATTTGATAAGAAGACTTTGGATACTTGATTTTGCGTTTTCCTTTCAGTTTTCCCTAATGGATCGTAAGTTTCATAGCATTTGCTGGTCCCATGCCAGAAGAAAATGTAAGCCTTAAAAAGGCAAAGAGTTTTACAGTGAGAAAGAATCTCCTCCCTCTTTCTCTTTCCAGTGACCGCTCTTTTTGAGCCAGGGACAGCATTAGCGTACTCTGAAGAGACGTTTGCTTGACCTTTGGCAGGGAGAACAGAAGTATCTCAGTACCAGGCTGTCAGGGAGAGAAGCTTAGATAGTTGCCCTAAAATGTGTTGGCAGGATCCCAACACACGTTTCACCAAATGAGAACCTCAATTACACTGAAAAGGGAAATTTGGCAGCCATTTTATATAAACAAAGCTTTTCTCTATGATTTTTTGTGCCAGTTCAATTGCTTGCTTTAGGTTCGTGCTTGTCAGCAAGTAAGTACACTCCAGAAAACCCCTGACAATGATGTCATGTCCTAAAAATAATAGATCTTTCTTGCTCAGGCCCTATACTGTTCTTTGCAGAAGCTGAGAAATTATAACACTTGCATAGTTACAACTAAAGCATCGGGATTCCTTCCAGTTCTACCCAAAATGTATTGCTAATTATCACGATCTCAGAGCAGCCAGTGGGCTTCAGAGATACCATCATGCAGCTGCTGCAGGATCTTCTTCCTCCTCCAGGACTGCAAGAAGTGATCTGAGGAGAGTGCTTGTCCCATGCGTGTCCCCAGGTGTGCAGTTTTTCGGTGAGCTGGACAGCACTATCCAAACATTGTGGCACCGTGCCACATCCTTTCCTAACCTGTCATGCCTCGCAGCCATTCCAAAACTTTTTTCTTTTGTTTTGCTGACCTTTTGGTATCATTAGATCAGGCCTGGTATTCTCCACAGTTGTTCTTTGTGTAAAACCAGTTTGAAGACTATTACTTGTATTACAATGTTATCTGGACAGGACAGTCAGGACTGGAACCCCATTCTGTAGACTGCTATCTATACATGTAATTCAGTTCTTCAGGGTGTGTTAAGCAAGACACTGATACTCCAATACACTAGTAAGATGATTTACAGAAAGATCAGTTCAAATTTAAATTCAGATAAGCAGGATGCTATGGGAAAGCATCCAGAAGAAATAAACAGGCAATTAAAACATTATACTGACAGGATCCTAACAGTGATGGCACTATAAAAGTGCCAGCTGCACCATAATATTTTTAGTCTTAATGGTAACAGGAATTGTATGGCAGATGCTTAAAATATTAGTACTTAAAACAGTGAACCGTGGCCACAGTTCATCTTAAATAGGTCTCCCAGGCAGCTATATTCCCTGGACCTTTTCCACCAAGAATTATTGTCAAAGGCAGGGGTTGGGGGAAACCTTCACTGTTAGTCTGAGAGTTTTAGTGATCCAGTGGCCATATGGATCAACAGCTGTAGTTGTGACTTGGCTGCCTCTTCCACGGGACATTCTCAAGGACAGTGAACTTTACAGAAACTGTTGGACTTACTGTGCTACACAGGCAGCCCAAAATGGTCCAGCTTTGTACACAAATACTGGTCAGAAATGCCCTGAGTGACATCTTTGAGGACTGCACCACTTTATTGCAACTTAGATCTTCCGTGTCTCAAGAAAGATGAGTAAGTTTTGTTCAACCTCCTCATGGAGCAGATAAATTTCTTGTTCATGTAAGGCTATTCTCTGTCTTCATTTACTTAATATTAGGAGAATTGAGTAAAAGTAGCTTTATTATCCCAGCAGTAGTTTCATCCTGTACTGGAGAACATACTCCCATGAAATAGAACTGTGTTCCAAGACTGGCTACCTATTTTATTTTCTGCACAATGTTACGTTCCTCTTTTCCTGCTTATCAGGAATGTCACTCTTAAATGAGCTATATGGCAGCACTCGATAGCAGAGTCTTACTTAAGACTAGGTTGGGATAGAGGTCCAGCTTACCTTGGAGAGCATACCAGCCCTAACACATTTCAGAAAATATTTGGAGTATCAGCCTTTAAAAAAAAAAAAGAAATCGTTTACATCATCTTTTTACTATCCAAGACCAAAGCTTGCACATACTCTCCCTATGCCTTTTTTTGTGGTTTGTTAATTCTGTAAATCTCTATGATGATTTTTTTCCTAGAGATTTTACTTCTAGCTTTTGTTTCACCTTAGATTGTTAAGAATAACTCCTGAGGTTTTGGATTTCAGTTTCTAATGTATGTTCAGTTGTTCATGGGCAGTTTCATAGGCAAATGTTCAGTTTCTAATGGGCAGTTTCTGAGATTGATATCTAGGATTTATCCTGGCATGTCTCTTAGCTGAACTCCTGCTGTATAATTTTGGAATGTTGAAATTTCATATGTCAGCACTTAGACCTTTCACTGAGACTAGGCTTCCTTACCATGGTAAAGCAAAGATTTTGGTTTTGAAAAGAATTCCTGAAAAAAAATATTATAACAGTGCTGTGATATTGGATGAAATAGTGACTTACAAGATGAATTTCTGATCATATACAGGTGCAAACACAAAAGAGAGAATGTCTTTATGAGTTATGAGTGATTTGTTAGACATGCTGGAACAAAGCTAGTTTTTTACTTGTAGTAATACTAGTGACTATCATTTGGGACAGTGAGCTGTGACAATATAATTTGGTATGTGATGGGCATGAATGATGAATGTTGGTTGTAAGCACACCCGGTGTCGAAGTCTGCAGAGACCTACTGGTAGCATCACACTAAGCCTCTGAGGGGCCAAAGATCCTGACCCCGTGAGTGCTGCCTGGGAGACATTGCTCTTGCTGCTAGCACGACCACATGCACACATAGCGAGAGAGCAGATGAGCACGCGTGTGTACGCCTGTGAGCAGTGCTTCACAGTGGAAAATGCAGTGTCAGAGGAATTGCAAAAATGAATTTGGGTGGTGACAAACAAGCTGAGACTGGTTCAAACTGTACTGACTGTCAGTATCTCTTTTTTGAAATAAAAATGGTTCTGTTTCCAGCTTTCTGGGGGAGTGAGGGAAAAGGAGAGAAGGTAGTCCAGGAATGTCATCTCCTTGTCAGGATATATTCCCTTTTCTCACAGTTGATTTTAAATTTTTTGTTAAACATGTCAGCGTGACTATTTTATATTTACCAAAACTCAAATTTAGGCTAATATTTATTTGCTGTTCTTTTAATACATCCTGTATTTTCCTAAGTTGAAGAGCTAAATTTAATTTTTGTCATTTTGAAAACATTGCAGAATTCTGACGTTGTTGAAGTCAATGACCAAACTGTCAGAGACTTAGCAAGGGCTAAGGTTTCAGAGTGTGCTTTAACATAACCAAACAGATAAACAGTGTTATCAAACATTACATTTTCTAGAGAGTTGACCAGTGGAGAGTGGTGTAATCTCATTTTATAGCACTGAAGACTCAATTGTTGTTCTGTCGGTGAACTTTTAAGTGCAGCACACACCATAGGTGCTTTTTAGATTGTATAATGATACCATGCCTCTTTCTAAAACTCTGTTAAAATCATGAGGTTGTTAGGTCTTTCTTTCTGCTGTTACCTTCCCCTTTTCTTCTTTACAAGAATTTTTACCAATATTTTTAAACAGAAAGAGAGAAGTCATATAGTACAAGTAGTTGCATGGAAGTTGATCTGGCTTGCTTTTGTCAGATGTTCTGGTCACTGAAGAAGGTACGAGTGCTCTTGTCTTAAATCTGATAGCAGGTCATGGCAATTCCCCTTATGTACATGTTCACAGCAGTATTTCACCCGTGCTGTTTTCAAACGCGTAAGAGTTGGACGGGGTCTTGGCACTTAAACACAGAAAGTTAATTAAGTTGATACAAAATGCAAAGTTGGACAAGTGATTTGTGGCCCCCTCATGTATGTGAGGTAGTTTTGCCACAATTGCTCTGAAAAATAGCTGATTCTGTAAATGGTTATCTGAAATGATAGACTGGACCTGCTTAGTGAGCACAATTCAGTTCAGCATGCTTAAGAATAAGAGTCTAGTCTGTAATCCTTACGTATAGATTTAAATTCCTTTTAGTCTAACAAAGCAAGAAATTTTCAGGAGGAATGCATTACAAATCACATCGTTGTAAAAGGGAGAAGCTATTTGCTTACATGGACTGAATTGCAGTCGTATCTTTTTGCAACGGGCATTAGACAAATGCTCCCACAGTGACCAAATAAATTGTGGCTGTTGCTGCGGGGTGCTAATAAAACTGAGTAATTTATTTGATACCAGGATAAGGAAAGACCATCTGAGATGAGTTCCTCAAAGCTGGCAGAAACTAAAACATGCAGTTATCACGTGTGGGAAAGGGTAGGTAATAGCTCCCTTGTACAGAAAAAAGAAATTAGCAATTGTGGAACAGTAACAGGTTAGCAGAAGGGCTGTCTGCTTCTGTTTGGAGAAAAACTGTTATGTGAAACAAGTTGAAATGAGTGTTCTGTTTTACATAAGGACTTTGGGTTGTCAAATATGAGCTAACCCAGTGTAATGAGCTTAATACTCATATTTCTCAATTTATGTAAATAGCACAGTTCTGCAGGAGATTCTTGAAACTAAGAAATTTTTTTTAAAAGCTTTCTGCACAAAAATCAAACTCACAGCACGGGAACAATAAACCTCTAATACAGTGAAGAACAGATCAGCCTCAAAAATGAACAGAGCAGTAACTACTGTGCAAGGGATGCAGCTGGAACATTCCTACAGGAAGATAAATTCACACAGTAGGCGCTATTTACAGGGAAAGACTTCAGTAAGGTTTTTTTGCCTTTTTCCCATACTGAAAGGAATTCCCATATGATTAACATTTGAACTGTGCACTGAGTTATATTATTGTAACTTTCACATTGTTGGCTTCTAGAGGAGGCATGTTTCCACTTCCTGGTCACGGTAATCATGTTGACAGGAAGAAAAGAAAATCTAGAAAGGAATTATTTCATTAACTACTTGAAATATATTTACTTTGGATAGTTAAAAGAATCTAGTACTATCAGAAGAATAGAAATTCTAAAACATGAAAAGGGACCATATGTTTGTTAACTAACTTCACACTAAAACATAGCGGACAGTGTTTGAATACTGTGGAGAATGGACTGGAAGGTATTCCCCATAAAACTCTGTGTACATGAAAGGCAAGCTAGTAAGGAAAGTGACAGTGAAGACATACCTGATATTTTGTAATGCTCTCATAGGTTCCTCCCCGCCATCCTTTGCTTGTTTTTATCTAAAGTTAAAAGACTTTCACTGATGTTTGTATACAGCAGGGTACTGCACTCTGTAGCTTGAAACTGTCACAACTTTTTTGTGTGTTTAATGCTGTGCAGTGACAGCAGTTATTTCCTTTGGTTTTATGTGTATTCCGTTAAAATTTACTTAACATTGTAGTCCTCCGTACTTTTTTGTCAAACTGGTACAGAACAAAGGACCCATGAATGTCAAGTTAACAGTGCACAAACTTGAGAGATGGCAGAAGTCGTATGCACTGGAAGATCAAGACATGTGTTGGAGTGCTCAGATAAGGCAACAGTGAGTGCATCGTGAAACACATAGATTGAGGCAGAGGGGCATATAATATTGTAACTTTCTTCTAATTATCTTCTTTTGCTATTGAGCATTGTTCACTTTACCCACCTATGCTCCCTTTCTATAATTCATAGTAACTAATATTTCTTAATGGCTATTTCTGAGTGCACATTTCCACATGGTAACAGAATAAATTCACTTTTCATGCACAGAGGGAATAAAATGTTTGCTATTAGATTTGAATTTAAATTTACTGACTTTTGGAGGGTTTTTTTTCAGGTGACAGACTATACGAACTTACATTTTTATGCTGATAGGGAGTATAAAATAACAATTTCCATTTCTGTTTCCATAGACTTCCCTCACAGTTTTTTTTTTCTTGGATCTAACAGGTAGTGATGTACTTTAAAAAATGTATTGTTTTGTTACATAACAAAATAAATAACTACGCTTCCAACAAAGTAAAATTCCTGCTTACCACTGCCAAAAAAATTACTTTCTTCCGTTTCTTTCAACTTTTATTGAGCAATTTTTTTTTGTTAATTTCTCTAAAAACTTGTTTTTTCCAGATTATCATTAAGAATTGAGCCAGGTAACAGCTCTCCTCGACTGGTTTCCTCCAAAGAAGATCTTGCAGGTATAAAACTTCATTTGAAAATTTGAGTAAGGAAATAATTTTAATTACAAAAATCTTCCACTGAAGTATATGGGAAAAAACATTTTATATAAGAAGCGTTTTGGAGGAATTAATCAGTTTCAGATATGGGCTTGTATTGCAATTACAGAATTATTTTGTAAGGGCTGTCAGAGAATTGATCCCTTTTCATGTATATGCCCAGTTTCAGAACATCCTTGGTCCAGAACGCCACTCCTCTGATAGTTGTAAAAGATGTTATTTTTATTGCAAATTTCTACATAGCCAGCTTGTACTTGGGTTAGCACTGTCCTTTTTCTTAAATAATGTTCTTTCTTTATGATATTCACCCTTGGAGGTCCTTACAGTAATAAATTATATCCTACATATTAAGATTGATTTCACATGTATCAGCATTCATTTGACTAGACAAAACAAATTCATTGATCTTAAATGTATGAAAAGAATTTGAATTCAGAAGTAAGACTTAATTTGCAGAGATTGTAGAGGAGGCATGTACTGTTATTTGCCTTTCTGGAGAACAGGTTTACCTGTATGGCAGAGAGGAGCATTTTTTGGATGATTTATTAGCAGGTTTCACGTTTTTAATACGTAGCATAAAACCTATTGGACTTCCCTCTGCTGAGATTAAAACCCTAGCTACAGCACAATACGCCTAAAATTAATCCCTGGAACTGGCCAGTGCAAATTGCCAAGGTTGTCAGCATCGATACCAAGTCTCCCACTAACCTTGTTGTGGTATCAGAGTCTGCTGAGCAACCGGGATCCACAGGAGTATTGCTGTGAGCTGCTTTGTCCAGAAGCCAGACCTGGTAGTTCAGAGGCATTATCAGTAGCATGAGTCATCAATAAAAATTGCTGACTTGAATATAAACAATTGCAGTTCAAGGGATAACACAGGGTGTTTGTTAGCATTGGAACAGAAATTACGTTGTGTGATTTTTTTACAAATGCTTGCGTTTTCATTATTTAATAAGTGAAGAAGGGAGAGCACTCTTTCAGTACAAACAAATCACTGCAGTGAATAACACAGGAAATTCTCCTTTCAGGTTTCTGTGTGAACTGACACATAAATTTGAGACAATTTCATTGTGTAAAGCAGGAGGACAAAAGATTTGTAATATCTTTTAGCAACAGTTAAAAAACTACAGTACCTTCTGTAAGCTGACCAAAACAAATCTGCCGTACCAACACAGTTTATTTCAATGAACAAACTAAACAAACATCAGACTATGTGAAATGTACTTACTACTATAGGAGCCATTATCTCAAAAGCTGTTCTATTTTAATCTCTTAAACCTGAATGGCCAATTTTCTGTCTCATTATATTAAACCACGTGTGAATGTAAAGAACCCAAGGGGTCCAGACCACATTTGACAAGCAATTTCCTTTGGCATTCAAAATGTCTTTTCTTCTCACCAAATGAGAGAGAGTCAAAGTCAATGAAAGAGAGAAAGAAAAAGGAAGATGCTAAATATGAAAGAAGAAAAATAAATACGTGTGTTTTTCCTCCACCTCACATCTCTTCATGTTGGCTGCTGTGAAACCCTTTCTAAGTGTCAAATGGCCAGTCATTTATAGGGACCTTCTCATTTGTCCCAGGATGGTGAATGCTATTCCCAGAGTCACATAAACATTTGATCTGGTCTTCAGTCCATACAGTTCTAAGGAAAAAGGAATAAAATCTGTAGAAATAATAATTTGGAAGAAAACATTTCTTCAGGAAGGTGCTCTCCCCTTCCACCCCCAATGCTCAGTATTATTAATTGCTGTTTAAAATACAAGTCATTCACAGGACTGGGTAAGTTCAAAATTAACACTTTCTTTGTACAGACATGTGTATTGAGTCTGGCTGGGATGGAGTTACCTTTCCCCATTGCAGCCCTCAAGGTGCTGTGCTGTGTTGGTGGCTAGGAAGGTGGTGATGGGGCACCCGTGACTACTGCTGAGCAGTGCCCACAGCATCAGGGCTGCCTCTCCCACAGCCAGACGGGCCAGCAGGCTGGGGGGAGCAAGCGTTTGGGAGGGGACATGACCAGGACAGCTGGCCCAAGCTGACCAAAGAGATATTCCATACCATATGACATGCTCAGCAATAAAAGATAAGAGGCGGAAGGGGCAGGGGAAGGGGGAATTTATTAGTAACGTATTTGTCTTCTGAAACAGAGCGCTGAGGCCCTTCTTCCCAGGCAGTGGCTGGACAGTCCCTGCTGATGGGAAGCAGAGGACAAATTATTTTTTGTTTTCCTTTGCTTCCGCATGCAGCCTTTGCTTTTCTTTATTAAATTGCCTTTATCTCGACCCACTGGGGTTTTTTATCTTATTTTCTACCCCCAACCTCCCCGGTCCTGCCGAGGAGGGGGAGTGATAGAGTGGCTTCGTGGGCACCTGGCAGCCAGCACATCGTGTAATATTTGATTTTGCTTTTGTGAGGATTTGCTTTTTCATTTAAAACTAAGTCATTGCTTCTCATATGATTATATCTTACATATGTAAAGCAGACATAGAAGTGAGCTTTTTTGTTTTCTGGCTTTCACTTTGTATTGCTCACATTTAAAAGCTTTACACTAGGGGTTTGATGTTAACATTTCATTAGGATGATTGTGGAAGTTCTAACTTCGGTCATAGCAGCATAGTATGTGATCATCACCAATAGTCTGTAATTCTTAATCAAAGGCTTAGAGTTTATTAGAGCTGTAATGGTAGGCAATTAAAAATACAGTTCCAAAGTTGGAAACAAGAACTTGGAACTCTCCTGAGCCGGGCAAGTAATGTGGTTTTATACTGCAGTGAGCTTATCTGGAGTCCACAAATACTGATTCGGACAATATTTGGTAGTAACTACTCAATTGAATCATAAAATCATAGAATCATAGAATGGTTTGGGTTGGAAGGGACCTTAAAGACCATCCAGTGCCACCCCTGCCCTGGGCAGGGACACCTCCCACCAGCCCAGGTTGCTCCAAGCCCCGTCCAACCTGGCCTTGAACCCCTCCAGGGATGGGGCAGCCACAGCTGCTCTGGGCAACCGGAGTATGTGATCATATCTGGCAGTATTAGGAGAGGGTGAACTTCCCCCTCTGAATCTGCAGTGCCCCTATATAGTCTGTAAATTAATATGATAACTAGAAGCCAAGTCTTGAGTCATTCCTGTTGCTCCATTCTTCTGTGTTTCCTTCGAAAGCTTGACGCGCTTGTGGACTGCAGTATTTCTTGCTCAGCTAGAGAGCTCTCACTTACTGCCGGTTAGACAATGAATGCCACCAGCATTTTGTAATACCCACATGAATTTTTCAGTGACATGCACTTACGTGGCTGCAAAAATGCTACTAAAGGGAATCCAGTGTACTTTATTGAAAAAACAAATTAATTCCTAGAGAAGGTTAGTTAAGTAAGTTAGCATGAATTCAAATTGAAATTTAACTAAGTATGAAGGCAATAATTTATTGTTTATTTCACAACATTAATAAATAGAAATATAGCCATATCTTAGTCTTGAATAATTCCGAGCTAAAATACTCAAATATCAGTAATGAGGTATTTGAGCATGGAGAATTAAAAATGGCACATTCAAAGGTATTTGAGTCAACTTTATTTGGATTCAAACTATAGTTTGAGATTATTTCCACTTTCCTTTGCAGTCAGCAAGCTATAATGATAAGAGATGATCTCAAATAGTTTAGGCAGTAGTTTAATGTTCCAGTCAATAGTTTAAGGCATAGGAGTCTGAATATAGTGATTTTAAGGTAAAATAAAGGTTTTTGGCCTATACGGGCAGTCATCAGTTCGGTTCTCCTGACAGTCAAAAAGTTCATAGGGTACTAATAGCAGTAAGCGTAGTTGAGTTCCGCGTGTGACGTACTGCCTTCTTATAGCCTGCCGTCTGTTTCCAAATATGGAGAAAAAGCTCAATACCATGGTGATAATTCCAAAGTCTATAATGGACTTCAGTGCAGGGAATAGTGTCTTCTTCATGTCCTAAAGTGTAATTACTTGTCCTGATGATGGAAATGGATTTTCCTTCCCAGCATTGTGACTACTCTCTTTCAAAAGAAGATTAACAGTATACTCTAGGCAGGGACATTGTGGGTTTCTTTTTTTTTCCCCTTTAAGTATCTTTATGAGTGTGAGGCTCAATAAAAACAGTTAAATCCTTCAATATTTCTGTTTGCAAAGAACTGGAGAAAACCATGTGTCCATTTTCCACTTTGGTTGCCAGCTGGTTTTCCAGTAAATTCAAACAGGAGGCAGACATCTGATTAAAGTGAATGTCTCACAACAAGCTATGTTTGGTATATTGGTGGCTAAGATGGTCTCATTTAATTGCCAAATGCTTATATAATTGTGAATAGTGCTTTCACAGCAAGATTTCATGCCTTCCATAACGCTGCAGAGATTCTTTTCTCTTGCAAGTAGCTTTTAAAAAGGAGCTTTAAACAGATTAATTGTATGCTTTCAGGAACACTGTGATTCACACAACTTCCTTGGCAGCAACTTAAGTCTGTTCATTCTGCCTTGCTATGGTTTGAGAGAGAGAGAATGTAGCTGGAGAGCTTATAGTATGCTAACTGTTCACAGCTTCCAGTTGAATTAGCTGTAAAAGACATCTGTGTTCCTGCAGCATTGGCTAGGAGGTGCCCGGCATTTATGGTACAGCTATTAGACAGATTGTTTTGGAAGGTATAACTCAATACATTTTCCCAGAACAAAAGAAAATATTTAATTTAATATATGGTAAATAAGTTAACCTTCTAAGCAACTGAAGTTTTTTAGAATTTGCACACCAAGTGTAGCTCAGTATAGAAAATTTTATGCATGTTCTTTTCATCCTAATGTTACTTTGAAAATTAGCACAGTGCTAATCAGAATATAGAAAACGGTTACTTGTTCTCTGAAACATACCATGTTTCTCCTGTCTTGGAAAACTATATAAAAAGATAAAAGAATGTTAAACTAATTACCTTATCCAGAAAATTATCACGGAATCACGGAATCTTCAGAGTTGGAAGGGACCTCTAGAGATCATCTAGCCCAACTCCCCGGCTAAAGCAGGATTGCCCAGAGCACATCACTCAGGACGGCATCCAGGCGGGTCTTGAAAATCTCCAGAGAAGGGGACTCCACACCCTCCCTGGGCAGCCTGTCCCAGTGCTCTGGCACCCTCACCGTAAAGAAGTTTTTCCGTGTATTTGAACGGAACTTCCTATGTTCTAACTTGTGCCCGTTGCCCCTTGTCCTGTCACTGGGAGCCACTGAAAAGAGCCTGGCTCCATCCTCCTTCAACCCACCCTTTAGATACTTGTAAACATTAATGAGGTCTCCCCTCAGACTTCTCTTCTCCAGGCTTTCAGCCTTTCCTCATAAGGGAGATGCTCCAATCCCTTAATCATCTTAGTTGCCGTACGCTGGACCTTCTCCAGCAGTTCCCTGTCCCTCTTGAACTGGGGAGCCCAGAACTGGACATATTCCAGTTGTGGCCTCACCAGTGCAGAGCAGAGGGGGAGAATGACCTCCTTCGACCTGCTGGCCACACTCTTCCCTATGCAGCCCAGGATTCCATTGGCCTTTTTGGCAACAAGGGCACATTGCTTGCTCGTGGATAATTTACTGTCTACTAGGACCCCCAGATCCTTCTCCTCAGAACTACTTCCCAGCAGGTCCACCCCTAACCTATACTGGTGCTTAGCATTCTTCCTCCCCAGGTGCAGGACCTTGCACTTGCTTTTGTTGAACCTCATTAGGTTCTTCTCTGCCCAACTCTCCAGCCTGTCCAGGTCACGCTGGATGGCAGCACGGCCCTCGGGGGTGTCAGCCACCCCTCCCAGTTTGGTATCATCAGCAAATTTGCTGAGGATGCACTCAGTCCCCTCATCCAGGTCATTAATGAATATATTGAACAAAATTGAATATATTGAACAAAATTATATCTAATACTAAGTGACTCAAAGACTGGTCTTCATGATTCTGTGATTTTTAATGAACCCCTTCATCAAAGTTAGCACTTAGAAGTCCTTTTTAGCAACAGCCAGGCCTCAGCTGTGGGCAGCCCTTATTTTGGGGGTTTTGTTATGCAGTAGTCAGGGATTCTTCTTTTTTTTCCCATGGGTATTGGTATAATTCTTGAGAAGAGAGTAAGTAGACCAGAGGTTTTATGTTACCACCCTACCAGGAATATGGAGTAATTAATCTGAAACAGGTGTATTTTTTTTTGTTATTGGGGTAAAATTCAGTCCATTCAGCTTTGAGAGTTGCTAAAGAACTTTTAGTATTTATTGTAATTAATTAGAAGCAGTAGATTTATCGGATGTAAAGTATGTGATATATAGGAGCTAAAAATGTAGAAAATGTAGAAACAGAAGGAAGAAAGACTGGGGTGTTTGCGCATTTGTAACCCTCTGGAAGTAGGTATACTACACTAGTGACGTCTGTACAGCAGTCCCAGCATTTTAGAATAAAAAAAATCCCACACCATCATTTTCCGTGTAAACACTGAGTTGACATTTAGTTTTGCCATTTGTTTTACTGGTTGCTTTGGCAACTAATAAATAGTTTGTGCTAAGTGCTTTAGCAGCCAATTGTTCTGTGGAAATGAGGATTGTCTAATCCTCCTGCAAGTGCTTGGTTATTGCTTCATGTGCATAGTGTCTGCTTTCCTTATACTGTACTTAAGGTAGAAATGGCAGAACTAAGTTTTCTTCACAAAAGTTTACAGACCATCCAGAAAACTTTGCGCTTTAGTTTCAGACTTGTAGTCATTTCAATCTCCTCCTCTGGGATACTTTCCCTACAGATTTTTACAACTCATTTGAGTATTTTTGAAAAAAATTAATACCAGACAAATGTGTGGGATTCACATGTTGTTATCAACCACTAAATCCAGCCAGAATTAGTGTGCT
The DNA here is from genome assembly GCA_013398915.1 of Dromas ardeola. Lineage (NCBI taxonomy): Eukaryota > Metazoa > Chordata > Aves > Charadriiformes > Dromadidae > Dromas > Dromas ardeola. The sequence continues at coordinate 133,142 of VYZM01001253.1, read as the reverse complement.
GTGGTTTTTTTCTTAACAGACCAAAGCTTCACAATGTAAAGTTATCAGGGAGAGAATGATCATACTCAGTTTTTAACTTTATCACTTTCTGTTACTTTTTGTGACTTCCTTACCAAACAAGTCTTTTTAATGTCCTAGTTTACTAATGCTTATTTTAATTACCAAGCTATTACTCCCTAGGAATGTTAGGAACATATAAAAGAGCCAGAGGACTCCCCTCTTCCCCCCCTTTTTCTTCAAAGCAGTCACCTGAAATGCTTTATGCAAAAAGTTATTTTATTGATGGATTGGTTAATGTATTTTGTTGAACCCAAACTTAAGTGTTTCCCTGCAGTTGTGCTCTCGCAATGGGTATGTCCTCACTGCCAATATGGATGTCATATTGCACTACCCAGCAGATCCAGCTGCAAGAAATTCAACATTTTTGCTGAAGTGTAAGTCAGGGTTTTGCACATTCCATTGATACACTGTAAGTAACACAAATGCTGATAGTGAATCCATAGAAGTAACACCTGGAATTTAAAGTATCACCTCTGTTTAGGAAGCATTTGAAGGAAATACACTCAAGTGTGCTTACTATGCAGTCAGTAAGCATTAGAAGTATTTATAATATAATACTGTAAATAATAATAATAATAATAATGTAAATAAATATATTACATTCTAAGTGCACTAGAAATATGGTTAGTTGTACTTGATCTTGATAGAGTGGCACAGACAAAAGTGCCCCAGGTTTCTGGTGCACTTGTCTGTTTTGCTGTTGCTGTTGTCCTTGCTAAATATATTAAACTTGTGTTCTTGCCTGCAATGTAATTTCATCTTTCATTGCATTATTAACGTATTTCTACAGTCCTGCTCTTGGAGATAGTGCATTGAGTACTACTGGGCAAACTCCTCTAGGGTCCATTTTATATGTTTTGACACTTCATATATTAACATCAACGAACTCCGCTCTGTGTCCACATCACTCAATTGGTCCCTTTCTGGCAATGATAGGAAAAAAAAGTAATCCAGAATTGAATGGTCCAAGAAGATTGAACTACTTCCTCACACATGCACGCAGGTTTTTCATAACAGCAATGGAGACAGGGTGAATGGAGCTGTGCCTGGCTAAGCTGTACTTGCCCATTTAGGGACATTAGTACCCTGAGATAACCCAGCATGATGCACTGTTATACTTAAATTTATGGGAAGAAAAAGTATAATTTAATATGCTCAATGTGATTGAAGGTTCTCTTTTTCATAATTTATGTTATTGATAGACATTACAAAAGATTGACATACTTGGCACTGCAAGCCATGCTTTTGGAATTAACCTTTAAATTAGTGGATTTTGTTAATGCAAATTTGAACATAAAGCAAAGACTACATCGAAGGAGAACCACACTGTGTATCTATTCCAAGCATTCTTGGCACTGGTATATGGTAGCATTTGTAAAAAAAAAACCAAAACAAACAAACAAACAAAAAAAACTGCGACAAACTATTCTTTTTACTCGTTTGAGGAGATATATATGAGACATTAAGGGCTATGAAGAAACTGCCTAATGAATATAATTATATAATAATATAATATTATATATANTATAATAAACTGCCTAATGAATGTGTTCTGGAGTCCTGTAAACGTAAAATATGTTCTAAAAAATAGAATCTGGAAGTGAAGCAAAAGAATACCACGTACTCCAGGTGTCTCTGTCTCAATCTCTCATTTTTTGTTTGCTTGTTTAAGAAATTTGGGATGGGAGGTTACTCGCATAAAGCAAATCAGTGGAGTTTGAGGGAAGAAGGAAATGTCCGTACCATGACTTTTTTGGATTACTAAATGAAGAAGTTTGTTGTTAGACTTCTTTAAACTGTTGTTTGATTAATTAGGAAAGCAAACCTGCACATTTAACTTGAGAATCAACTAAAGGCTGTAATACGGGAAGGATCATCGAGAAGCAGAAGGGAATCAAGAAAAAAGAACAAGCTGTAGCTGGATAAGTAGAACACAGAAATTAAAGAAATTGAGAATGATTTGAAGGAAAATGTAAACAGATAGAAGGATGTTCTTTACACGTATTAGAAGTAGAAAGCACTTGAGAAAAGTGTGGTTCATCTGGACTGTCAGTGAAAGAAAAACAGTCAGAGAAGGAAAGGACAGCGGAGCAAAGCCAGACAGTTTATTTGCAGCAATCTTAATTGTGATTTCTACTGAATGTTTCCCTAGTCTTAACATATGCTTTTTAAATGCAAAAAATGGAAAGAGAATGAGGATTTGTAGAAGATTACAAGTATAAAGTCTGGAATGAAACAGTGAATTAATCTTTTTCTTCCTGTGATATTTCTACAATTAGAAATTCCCGATTGCCAAAGTAGACAGACTAATATTCTATACCAATTATTGTCCGTAGGGTAAAAAATATAAATAATGCACTGCAGAATAAGGTTTTTATAAATGTATCTGTACCTTTTGCTGTTACGTAGATTAGAATAGGACACTAATTACAGCAACAGGGATCACGTGGCAGAAATACAAAGTCCTATTTATGTTCCCTTTACTCACAGGGCATGGTACTAGAAATACTTCATAGTCCTTTGGAAAAAAGAAGTACTTTCATTCAATAACCAAAATAATTTTCCTGCCCTCTGCAGCAACAGGCCTTTGCATACTGATTGCAAAGAGAGCAGGCAGATTTTAATTTGTCTGACCAAAACGCAGTTTTTTTTTTTTACTTGGGGGAGCACGGAGAGGTGCAGCCAAAGGCTCTGTTTCTTGTTCTTGGTTTGCTCTTGTCTGAGAAGCAGCCATAATATACGTCTCGCATGTTATATGCATTAATAGTCTTTAGTTGAATTGTAAAGCAATACTCTGAAAACTAAAACTATGCTTTTACAATAGTTACCATTCTCAATTTTATTCTTTTTTTGCATCATTCTTGATTCTGTGCAGAAAATTCTTCTTAAGTTCTTTACTGTGTGTTTTGTAACTGCGTTTTGTTAATAGGTCTTTCTGTTTGAAAGTTTTAATTATCATCACCCACTGACTTTGGTTACAATGGCAACAGAACAGTAAAAACTTACAGCGAAGATTTAACTAGAGAGTCTGTGGCTTGGAATGTCTTTATTAAGTTTTAGAAGCAGAGCTGGTAAATATCAGTTTTACTTCTTAGACGCTCACCAAAAAATAGTAAAGAGTTGATACTGTTTTACCTTCCTGAAAAATCACTCTGTTTTTCAGCATATAATATGCAACTCATTTTCAGTTTTCTGTTTGGATGCCTACTATTGGTTTATTGATAGATTTTTAGTGGAGAAAAATTGTGAACTGTAACTCCTTCACCCTGTTGCTTTTTTTAAAAGCTCTGGAGACTGTAAATGTTCACATGTTCTACTGAAGGATTGCAAAAGTAACATTCATTTATAACATTTGAAGGATTATTCATGGAAAAATTATGCAAAGGAAAAAACAGTGAGATCCTTTGGGATATGTGTAAACTTTTCCAAATGTTCTTGCCACAGATCTCTGAACAGCACTCAGCTCACTCTGATGAAGTTGTCTCACGTTCCCTAACGCAAACAAATTTTTAATAATGTTTTAATATTTTTATACATTATTTTTGTGCATGTCAGCATAGTCTTGAAAATGATGCTGAGAAATAATGGAAACCAAACTAACCCTTGTTCATGCCAGCTGACTGGAAAATCCTACTAAGAGTGCTTTGTCTCCATGAAAGGCAAAATAACAGAATAGCAATCATGGTAACAGTATGCACTAGGAATGGAGCCAGGAGAGTAAAGAGGAGAGTTAGCAGTAGCAGATGACTTAACTTATTGGAAAAAAAGAGACAAAATAACTCAATCTCAAATGAATTTAAATATTGGAATTTTGTTATCAGCAGTATCAGGCATAGCTTCCCCAGCTAATTGCTCAGCAGTCTGGTATGTCCATAAACATCCCTTGGTCTGTGCAGTTTTCATCAGTATCTCACCGCTTGCCCTCTTTGGCATCCTTCTTGGCACAGACTCTCTTGTCTCTTACCCCTTTACAGAAATGAGGTCATCTCCCCTGTGCCCCATAACTCAGGCTGACACCCTGTGCACCCCAGACTTCTTGCGGAGCTGAGCGTACCCTGCAGCACAGGTCCTGTCTAACAACAACTTTGAACTTCACAGTTCTTTTTCATAAACATTTCACAGCAGAGCAGATGCAAGGACTTCGTAAAGGTTTCTAAGCTCAGATTCTTTTTACCTTAGCGCAGGCTTAACAGAGCCAAACTGTATATATTCCCTCCTGTTGGCTTGGAGATGAGAAAGATGCAGAACTAGATAGAAAATGGCCACTCCAGACAGAAGAATACCAACACAGCTGATACTTCTGTCCTCATCTTATCCCACAAAGCATTCCGTTTTCTGTCATCAAGATCTTCACTAAAGGCACCTAACTAGCAATTAGAATAAGTCCATTACCTCCTTACACAGGACTGATGAAGGCAATTGTGATTGCCATGTATGATGGCAAGGAAGCCAGGCTGGAACTGTTCGCTTAAGTTGTAAGGCTCCTATACCTATCTCCACAAATTCTGTCACCCTTGACACATCTCACCTTAGCCAGGCAGTATTTTAACCTGAAAGTCTGACTCTATAATATTATTTTCAATCTGAGATAAGCAGTCTTTTTAGACACATTACATCATTTGTTGCAGGGTTTTTTTATCAAACTTTTTCTGTTCTGAAGTTGTCCAGGTAATAAAAGCTCTTGCTAAAATCAAGTTATAATGATCAATCTTTAAATATTTTTGCATTGTATTCGTATTAGTGCAAATTTCACTTCATGTTTCCTGAATCATGGAATCACAGAATGGTTTGGGTTGGAAGGGACCTTAAAGCCCACCCAGTCCCCCCCCCTGCCCTGGGCAGGGACACCTTCCACCAGCCCAGGTTGCTCCAAGCCCCGTCCAACCTGGCCTTGAACCCCTCCAGGGATGGGGCAGCCACAGCTGCTCTGGGCAACCTGGGCCAGGGGCTCACCACCCTCACAGGAAGAAATTTCTTCCTGAAAGTAGAAAGTATCTGATTTCCAAAAAAAAAAGGGAGCGTAGAGTGAAAACTAGCTTTGTTGCTAGGCAACATCTCTTATTTTTTGTAGGTTTTGATAGTGATAACATTTGAACATATAAATACGTTAAAATACCTTGAGTCAAATCCAGCTGACTTTGCTTTTGTAATGGCTTGATTGTGTCAGCACAAGACTTGTTATTTTGCTGTTCTTTCTCTAGATAAAGTAGTTTTGGTGCAGTCTCCATGCTTTGCTTCAATTAATATTGTCTTAGAATCAAATTAATTGAACAGTCTTATTGCTTTCAGCTCTGTGACTCTCCATGGTGAGAAACTTAAACCTTTAAACTCTTCTGAGTTAGAAAATTTAACAGTTATTTTGACATGTGGCATAGTATCTGTGTGAAAAAGCACTGCACCATACTGATACTCATTTAGGACTGTGCCTTGAGATTGCTACTCTTTCACAGGCTGTAGTTTCAAGAGTTTGTTAAACATAATATTTCAGTAGCTCTCAGTGAACTATAATGTCATCCACTTAAAAGGACTTAATGTAAATCAGGATTTAGAAGCGATACCAGAGAGAAAGAGCTGAATGACACAACAGGAAGCAATAGAAAACTGAACCAGTCCTGCAGCCAAATTAAGGGACAAGTAGCGCCTTAATGCATTGCAAGGTGTGATGGTAACTTCAGAGTGGCCACATTAACACTGAAGTTTATGCTGAGTTTCAGACTAAACTCTTGCTGATACGTGCTCATAATTTTAATGAAAATTCTCTTTCAGGTGCCACTATCTTCATAGTGGGTCTCAATTCCAATATATTTTAAGCTTCTTAGCAGGTAGTAAACACCTCAGTTGTCCTAAGTATTTTACTGTTCATAAGTTGAAAAATATCTGATGGAAAGGCACTACAAACAAAGCGTGTAGAGACAACTCCTTTTTGTGAACCTAGTTCATCAGAAGGGCTGGAGGTTCTCAAATAAAAGAACTTGGAATCATTTCTGAAACTTCTGAATGCATTTGGTTTGTCTCTGCACAAATTTTAAGAATTCGTAATGAAAACGTGGTGAAAGACTTTAGTGAAATATATGTTCTTGCTAGTAATGCAACAGACAAGATTTTCAGACCTAATGGTGAAATACTAATTCAAACAGTTTTTACACTAAACTAGTCACCACCTAATTTTGCTCAGATTCCTACTTTTTATATTGTAACTTGTGCTTAGCCTCCACAGCAGAAGAGGAAGATGAACCCTATTGTCTCTAGGGAAAAAGGTTCCAATGTCATTTTACAGCCCAAATACAACAAAATTTTATTTGAAAATGCAGCAGAACATTGTACTCAGCCCTCTTCCAACCTCACAGACGTATGGTTCTTGTTGAATCTCTGGATAAAGTAATGATTAAAAGTGTGCTTTTTTAAAACTGCATGTGGACTTTAAGCGTAAGACCTTCTCTGAAGCTGCATATGCCAGTGACTCGTGTTCCTGGTGTCATGTTCCACAAATTCTCAATTGTGCGATGGTAGCAAAGGCAGGCAGGCAAAAATGCTGTCCTGTATAAGATGGTATATAGGAATAAGGTACAAAACAGGATGACAAACTGTTTTCTCTTTTTGTTCTCCCACTAAATTGATGATCTGATGAATTATATTACTGAAGGTTCCTCTAATGAACTCGTTTCCCCTCTCTCTGTTGCTAGAAGCAGTTTCCTCTTTCTGCTTGCCTTGGGCCTTCTTTCGTTGTTAGTTAAACAACACAATGAACAGTTTGCTCAAATGTGCAGAACACTGTGTGGATGAGATTTTTCCCCTTACTGCTAGGGAAAAACCTTTGCAGTTCTTCAAAGTAATGGCCCAGTTCATAGTGAAATTCCTGAGTCTTAGGCAATGGGAAAATAAAAATACAAGTATTTTGGAATTAATTCCTATATTTCATACAACTTCATGTAAGTCCATATTGCAGAGTGGGTATGGACAGTAAAGCATCTTGCGTTTATTTGCATTATTTTTTGCCTCTTACTGGACAAACTCATTACTGGTTCTCCTTTGTCTTCTTGTGTCTCCTGAATGCTCACTTCAAGGCAGAAGAAACGGATGAGTAACTTCTGTGCTGGGGGAGGGATGGAGTAGTCTATGTAACAGATAGAATCACAGAATATCCCCAGTTGGAAGGGACCCATAAGGATTATCGAGTCCAACTCCCTGCTTCTTGCAGGACTCCCTAAAACTACATTATATTACTAAGAGCGTTGTCCAGATGCTCCTTGTACTCTGACAGGCTTGGTGCCGTGATCTCTTCCCTGGGGAGCCTGTTCCAGTGACCCACCACCCCCTCAGAACCATTTCTGTTACGAGTGTGCTTTCACATCCTGTTGTCAAACTGTGCCCTGGAATGTTGGGGCTTTGTTTCGCACTTTTTTCTGTTTCTGTTTATCACTAATTTGAGGACAGATGCTTTTGTAAGGATTCTGATGATAGTAGTATGTGTTTTTTCACATCACAAAGTTTCTGTCTCTGTTGACCTCTTAACGGGTGGGTTTAGGTCAGAGGCCAGAATACAATTAAGCTAAGGTCGCTGGAGCCTCCAAGAAGTGGTTTCTGTAATGTAGGGGGAAGTGTCTTTCGCTGCTACCTGAGCTGTACCAAGGCTGGAGATAGGTATGGGGCAGACAGCCACTTTCATGACCACTGTTCCCATTTCCGTCACAAGCACCAATGCCACAACTAAATGTTTAAAAGTGAAATCTCAACTGTTTATTGTGAAGCAAGAAATAGCCTTGTTCACTGAGGATGATGATAAGCCATGTTGTCCTCCACTGCATTGCAAAGTTCACTGCCAGCCTTTTGTGAACAGCATCAAGGAACTGGAACATGAACAGCTTGTCCATGTTCTCCGTGAGGCCTCATAAAATCTGTAAAACGAGAGGAAGAATAATTGCAGTGAGACATCTCTAGAGCTCATAGATGATTGAGAAGTAATGCATCTGTCTGGCCATTAGGTACATGAAAAGCCCCTGCTTTCTCTTACGTGCTCAAGCTGTGAGTCAGTATGAGCAGATTGTTTACAGTTTATTCACAACATGGAGTTGTGAACAAAATTCAAAACATGTGTGAGCATTCCTGCTCACACCCGAAGTACAAACTGACTTTATGGCTCTGCATATTACACTTTGGCACATCCAGCTGTTGTAAGGGTGCCAAGACTTTTTGTAGGAGTTCATTGTTAAAAGTATGTGCAAAGCTCTTTTAAAAATTACTTCCAGACATTCAAGAATATAGAGACGAATTCATAACAGAAATGGATGATGTAGCCCTAATGTGCAAGAAATGGTTCTTGAGAAATGGTGTCTTTTGGTTATCTGTAACAATTCATTTTAATGAGTGGCTAAACACACCAGCCCATGAGACTTCTGGGTTTTGTATCAGTTCAATGTTAAATGATCTCTGTCTTTTAGGTCCATCTGACGTGTCAGCGATTATGAAATTCAGCAGGAGACCCACATGTCCTGATGCCTCAGTAGCAGCGAGTCTCCCTACACCTCCGGTGCCGAGGCACAGGAAGAGTCACAGCCTGGGAAACAAGTGGGTGCTCCAGGCGGTCTCACTCAGGCAATTTCATGCATCACAAAGGTTTAAGATAGCAGCAGAACACTCTGGTATTTGAGAACACTCTGGTATTTGTCCCTTCCATTTCCTGTATTGCAAGAGTGCTTCAGGCTTTACTGTTTATTCTCTAGGTTTTCTCTTGGCACTTTGTTATTTTTGCTGACTCTGTTCTCTGCTAATGCCAGACATTGGCAGTACTTGCAAGCTGTGTATCCACATTGGTCTGTGGATTCCTGGTATGCGTAACTGATTTTTTTTCTTTTTATTTTTAAACATCTTTCTAATACATCTAAGGAAACGTACTGGCTGCTTGGCACACCTTATCGTTCAGGAAAGTTGTAACCTTTTGTGCTGTTTTACCTGGGTAATATGGATTAGAAACATTTTTCTCTACCATTTACCCAGCTAAGTGAGAGCACCTGCTCCCCAGTTAAGGTTTCAGCATCTACTGAATTTCACAGTTAGGGAAAAAGAAGTTTACGTGACTTGTCCAGGGTCATAGAGTGTTGATGTGTTTGGTCAGCTTAGTGAAGGACCACTAAGCACTGGCTTCGCTGGGGTCTGCTTTTTCTGTTGTTCTGCCTTTGCCTCCACCCAGGGCGTTCAGGTTTTGTACGGAGAGGAGTCAAAAAACTTAAACTTACCATCTGCAGAAATTTAATAATTGTTACTTACAAAGACCACTGAAGTCTGAAACTTGTTTTGGTGGTAAAGGAGCATATGTACAGCAGGGGGAAAGTGTGAGCGGTACTGTTTAATTGCATGCTACTTAATAACCTCTTGATAAGGCAAAGTCTGAGTGGAAATATCAGGAGCCAAGGGTTGCTGCTAGGTGCCGTACGAGGGGTTTTGCCTTGTTCTCCCGTTTTCCAGCATGATGTGCCAGTTCAGCGTAGTGGAGAGCAAAAGTGCCACCTTCCCGACGGAGCGGCCGCGCCACCTCCTGGATGACAGCGTCCTGGAGCCCCACAGCCCGCCCCGCGGCCACCCCCGCGGCAGCCTGCTCGCCAACGGCCTCTCCAGAGGTAAGGGGGGGGGCTGGCACTCCCGCCGGCTGTCCTGGCGCTCCGGAGGCTCGCAGGGATACCCCAGAGTAGGGAATGAGGAAGATCCTTAGTTCCTGGGCAAGGACTGGTCCCTTTCCTGGAAGAAAGTAGAGCAGAACCGCTGCTCGGCTGCCTGGTCGACTGTATCTCAGCTTGCCTCAGTCACCTACAGATGGGTTTGGTAAAAGTGGCATGGAGGAAGATTGTCTTCGTACATGCTCTGTGTGTGACGCAGAGCATTTGTCAGCTTTCACCAGGGGAAAAAAAAAAAGTGCTACTGAAAAGTGGATACATATTTTGAAAGTTACCTTTTCACAAAGAAAACTTTAATTTTAATGATACATTTTAGAAGATGGGAGAATAGTTTAGCTGTGCTCTCTGAGACTCCTAAAGAAACACAAAATGAACTTATGGAAGAGGAGCATGCCAATTACATTATGGTACTATAATTAATAAAATAATTATTATAATAAAAACAAAGTGATTGAGAATGTGTGTTCTAAGCATGAGAAAGCCACCTTTTAGGTGACTCAGGCTACTTCTGGAATAGGAAATAGACCGTAAAGGATAGCAGATTATTACTTGACCAAGAGAGTTTGATGCTGAGATGTCTCTGAAATAATGAACATACAGGCACAGCTCACTGTTATACTGAGCCTTAGAAGATCAGTCCTGGTCAAATTAAAACTGTGAGCTAAATAGCTGTGCCAGGGAAGGAAGGACAAATCAGTCATGGGCTTGGAGGAGAAATAGGGACTATCATTGTGAATCATGTGGATTTGTTATGGCTCCTGGCAGCAGCATGCAGCTGGCATATCCTCTGTTACAGGTGTGCTTGCTTGTTGAAAACAAACAGTAATATCATGTCTAATAATTTTAATCCACTTACAGATGTTGTGGTAGAAATACCGTCTTACAGAGTAACTGGATTTTGTGTTCCTTAAGTGCTCAGCTTTTGAAGGAAAAGCAGTATAATGAAAATTAATGTAACATGTAGATGTCTGGTATTTAAACGCAACAGTAACAATGACTTTGTTCACCAGTGAGACATGAGGGAAGGCTCATGTAAGCCTCTTCCAATTTTAGGTTTTGCCATGAACTCTAAAGACTTCAATTTTGAAACATGATTTGAGTAAGCAATTTCCATGGTACTATAAAAAGATTATTCTGGTGATCCACATACATTGGCTTTGTATTTTCCCATGGGTGGTTTTCTTACTCCTTCTCTGTACTACTCTTTTTCTAGATAGCAGTGAAAGCTCAGAATTTAGTGAGGAGCTGCCGTCAGGGCTTGAAAGGTGAGTTAGTCTTCATGTACACTCACTGAGCACTCTACAGACTTAGCTAAGAAATTCATGAATGATCCCTAACATAGGTAAGCCCTAAATCAATAGCTATTTTTATCAAATTATTGATTAGTTAGGAAAAAATGGCAAACTTTTTGAAATAAATCACTGTAAAGTTATTGTGTTTTTCTTCCCATGGACCTGAAAAGATTGGGAACTATCTCTGTCATGTTTACCAAACCCTAACTGTTGAAGTCTCAGACTAGAATTTCCCTCATCAGATATTTGCATTCACGAACAGGGGTCGTTTATATGCCACGCTGGGGCCTAACTGGAGGGTACCGATCCGGAATTCTCCTAGGAGTCGAAGCTGTGTCTACAGGTACAGTTCAGGGTCTGCCTTGCTCCGTGTATGGTGCTAAACTTTCATTCGGGTCTCTACGCTTTCCTAGCGTAATGTATTTTCTGTCCAAAAGTATCCTTGTATGACCATATCAACTCATGGAAGTCTTCCCCTCCTGCTTATAAAAATTCCTATTAATGCTGATGCAGGGGTATGGCCCACTCAGATGAAATTCAGTTTAGCTATTGATTTAAGTAATTATATCTGCCTTCCATATTGCAGAAAGCTATTGTTTACTTTGGGTTTTATGACATTACAGAAGCAGGTTTGTCATGAAGGCCGTCTTTGCCTTCTGTGGCAAATAATGGTGTTAGAGGGATACCTTCTTGACCCTTTCTCACAATTTATTTCCTGAGTTGAAGGACAGCTACCTGTAACATCTGTTTGGGTCAGAGGGCTACAGTATGATGTGTTGATTTTGTACAGTAAAGAGGTGTTACCTTGGACCCGAGTAAGAGAGGGAACATCTGCAACGCCCTATGTAGCAGGCACTCCCAGTGTTGCTAGCCACTAGGACATGGACTTTTCAGAAACAGGTAGTCCATTTACAGCCCAAAGAGAGGTGACGTGGAAAATTACATATAGTTAGGGGGATAAAAGTTATTCATTGCATCCACACCTGACCTGGACTTGATAAATTCTGTGGTAGTGGGAAGTGAAGAAGCACATATGAACAGTAAAGAAAATAGGGCCCTGAAACAGTATTCTGCAAGTACTGAGATTTAGTTGGAGTTTAAATCCAGTCAGTTTATATTTTGTATAAATTAGATTGCTTCAGCCATTGTAGAAGTGTTTGATACAATGTTGTAAATGTAAGTACAGCTGGTTTACTTGAGCTAATAACATCTGATAGCAGCAGAAGTTAGAAGTTGTTAGACAGGAATAAAAGTGCATACATTATAAATAAGCAAAGGAATAAATTCTGGAACAATATTTCAACTATTATAGCTGTTTCTGGAAGATACACTCTTAATATGTCCATGGTAGATTTGCTTCAAAAATGCATACAAGCTAGAAATATAAAATACAAGAAGATAAAAACGTGAAAAGCCTATTAAATCCACAGCGAAGAATTATTCCCTAAAATACATTTCTTACATTTATCCACTGTCAAGTAATTCTAATGCTTGCATTCATTCCTCCTTTTCTGGAATCTTCTACTGCTTTTATCAGAAAACTAGAGTTCGCAAGAATACACATTAGCACAAGCAAGGCAATTCCATTTAATCGAAGAAGATGCACCTGCCAGTTTGAAGTGCTGTTCATGCATAGGTGGTGTTGCTGCGTATATCACTCTCACTAGCATGTGTTTATATGATGCCGTCATACTTGTTCATAGCCAGAATAGTGTTCCCTTCACAACTTGAATGGTAGCTCATACACATGTCCTTTTCCTTGTATTCATTATTAGACATGATGTAGTTGGCTCTGGTAAACTTCAACGGCCCTTATAAGAATAGCAGGACATGGCAATGAAGAGAGGTTAGCAGCAGATAATTCTAACAGATCACCACCTACCAATCAGTCTTTGGTTGTTATGTTCTTAATGGCTGTTTACATTTCTGACTTTGCCTGTCCTTGGGCTCTTTCGGTTGTAGCACATTCTCACTGTTATATGTAGGAAGCTCTATGTTCATCCTAGGAAAGGAAAAAAATATTTTTAACCATTGTACAATAAGTTATTTGGCATTGTTATATAGTTTTCCCAACTTTTTTCCAATTAGCCAAGGTAATTTCCTATATTCTTTTTTGATAGCTAAAGTTTATTTTAAGATAAAATTACCTTTGTGGGAGCTCTTACTGCCAAAATTTTAAGCCATAAGTTTCCAGAAATACAGATAATTTCTGTAATTTACCAGAATAAAATTGAAAATTGCCTGTGTTCCCTTTGACTTTGGGCCTCAATATTTATTCTGGGTTTTTTGTATTTTTTCATGTCAAGGCCCCAAAATAGAACCTTTTGTTGATTTGCCATTTTTCAAAGATCCTGGTTCCTATTTGATGCCTAGATTTGGAAAATCTATCTATCAGATGATACAATACATGTAAGGCAATAGAGGAAAAATATATTTAGAGCTAAATTACATTGCCTGCTTCTTGTCCTTATTTGTCTGCTCAAATACATATGGCAATGTTTTGTCTCTCCAGCCCAACAGGGGCCTGCAGCTGCACATCAGGTAGTTCCACAGGAGTCATTACCATGGAAGGTCCATTAAGGAGAAAAACGTTGCTCAAAGAAGGCAAGAAACCTACTGTAAGTGAGTCTAATTCTAATTCTTCCTGTGATTCTAATTCAGTAGTGGCTGTTTTAATTCCCAGCATTAGATTAAAACTGCAGCTTGATAACACACACAAAACAATGTTCCTTGTTACTATCAATTGTAAAATCATTTTCTGTTCAAAGTTTTAACTGGGTTATAACAAGGTTGTAACCTTTGTATGTCCTTTGATCTACAGCAGTTTTGCTTCTCCCGGCATTTGCAATTAATGTCTCTAGGTTGTGACAGCAGAGCAAGAGTGAAGCAGCTCTATAAATCAGCATGCATTTCTGTGAGGGCAGAAATTTGGTAGCAGGGCATCCACCCATAGCACCAAAGCCATGATAATTCATACTTAACCTAAATTCACAGGTTTCACATGTTTCTGGTCCTACACATTTGGAAATATTTGGGGATTTGTAGAGTTCATTGATATTTTTTATGTGCAGCCCTACTGTTCAGTACTAAAAGATTTGAAGAATTGCAGAGGTGTCATCTCAATAAAGTTTATTGATCATTGATTATTGATAAAGTCTAAGATCTGTCCAGTAGAAGGCAGCACACTATTTTGCTGTGAAGCAATCAGTCCTGGTAAATTTATGATACCCAAGTAAGATGGATTGTATTCACAGCCAGACATCCAATTTAGGTAGCTGGGCTGATTTACACCAGGAGACACTCTATCTAACTCTCCATTCTTTATTTCTGAAATTAACTTTGGTAGCACTTGGACTTGCTTGTGAATTGATTTTTGAAATGTTGGAGGTATGCAGAGTTTTTCCTAATTTTCCTTTTTTTTCTCTCTGATTCAGCTCTCCTCATGGACTAGATACTGGGTTATGCTGTCAGGATCGACTCTTCTGTACTTCGGAGCAAAATCTTTAAGAGGCACTGAAAGAAAACATGTAAGTGTTAAATTTGTTCTAAAAAAAAGAATTGTGTATTCATAAGCAGATCTGGACGGGTGTTTGAAGGGTACTGGCTGTTCCAAGCTAAGCCATATGTCTGCACAACTTTTACAGTCAGAAGTTAATCCCTAGTACAGTTTCAGCTGTGACTGACTTCTCTGTCTCTTCCAGTATAAATCTACACCTGGTAAAAAAGTCTCCATTGTGGGCTGGATGGTGGCACTGCCTGATGACCCTGAGCATCCTGATATTTTCCAGCTAAATAACCCTGACAAAGGTAGATGTTGCAGGATGGACATTGTCTCCATTATATTTCTGTGACAGGAAGTAGATTAATGTCTATTAATGAGTTTGTAGATTACAGAACTTGCATTGGCACTCATATAAAAGACTGAAGAGGGAGATGTTCAATATAGAATTTTCAAGGGAGGGTACAAATGAAATTGAACATATTTCTGTAATATGCTGTGGTGCTTCTCTGGTGCCTACAGAGGTCTTGCTGTATCTTGACAGTTTCTGTAAGTTTTTGTAGAAATTGCCCAACAAGTATGAGATTGCTGCATGTCTATGTGCTCGCATACCCTGGTCTCCAAGTTTCTGAACAGCTTTCCTAAAATTGGTCAATATCAAATCTTGACTTACACTGAAGCCAATTAAAATATTATGAAAATTCTTCAAACATCAAACCATGCACCAAAAAAAGCCTTTTATGTAATTATTAGCTACTTTTTAATAATTAATTTTGAAGTGCAATAACTTTTCCGCCTTGATTAAACTTCAAAAACTTCAAAAGATCAGAAGGCCCCTAGAGTTACTTTGCACTTTGAGTGGTTACATAAAGATTTTTGAGGCTTCCTGCATGTTTCATGTTTTCAGCTTTGGTGCTGGACATGGATTTGCATCAGCTGTGTGAAGCGCATCTCTTGGGTGTTGAGTAAAATGCACAGAGTGTTTGACTGCAAGAAGCAATTTACAAAATAACGAGGCAAAGAGGAAACTTGCAATAGGACATTGAAGAAAACTAGGTTCACAAATACCAAAAAATGTTCATAAGAAGTTTGGCAGTAACCACAACAGTCTTAATGAGAAGAAAGCCAGGAGTAAATTGGATGTGACCTAAGTGGTCTTTTCTGTGGCATCTCTGCCTGTGCAGTCCTCTTAGCTTTGCAGGCCACATATGTTTTCATGCTCCCTTCACCCACGGATTGTTGGATAAAATGCTTCACGTTATGAGAGCAACATACTGTTTGAGCATTTGAGGTGCAAATTAATTTAACAGTTTACTTCAGGAGTCTGGCTTCTGCACAGAAATTAGAATCCCTTGAAACTACATGTCTGTCTGCAAATTTAGAGCCTTTGATTTTCTTATTTTTTAGGCAATGTTTACAAATTCCAGACTGGTTCAAGGTTTCATGCAATATTATGGCATAAGCATTTGGATGATGCATGCAAAAGCAACAAGCCTCAGGTAAGGCTGTGAAACTTATTTCTACCCACTTTTTCATATTTTCCAGAAAACCCTTACTAGAAAAGATACCTCTTTTCAATCTGTGTGCACACGCAGTCCTGTGGGGACAGACATAACTCCTCGTTTTGTACTTTGAGACATTTTTTCAACAGGAGGAATAAGAATTATTTAAAACCACAGAATTTCCACCAAATCAGGACTTGTGCAGGTCTAGCTATAGGTTTGGTTACCTTAACATATAACCTCTACACTTACTGCTTCAGGTGAGGTAACCCCATCTCTACTTCAGAAGAGGCTGTCTCATGGACAAAGAAAGTAAACATGTTAGCATTTACATAGCATTATGACTGGGTCTGTAAGTGCCACTGAAGAGAGTGTCCTATAAAATGTTATGTCTGTCCTTTATGTAGCAGCCTCATTCTTCTCTTGTGGAAAATGTTCATTCTTAAAAGGATTCCCAAAGGTTGTATTAATTGGATGCTGATCCACATAGGACCTAAAACAGGATGCAGCTTGGGCATCTTCTTTTCACACACACATTCTACCCATGCATACTGATGACTCATTAGAATACTTTGGTGGGATTTGGTCCATGAATAGAGAAATCATTTGAGTCTTTATCTTTCAGTTATGCGGTTAGACCTCTTTTGGGCCTGTTTGGGACTGATTACGCTTTTCACACTGGATCATAAATGATTAGCCCACTCTGTTTTGTAACCTTGCACTTTCCCAATGCCATAATAGGCTCAGAAGGATTATACTGCTGAATAATTTACAATCTTTTCCAGGTACCTGCTAATCTGATGTCATTCGAGTAGTTTGCCCTCCTGCCTGGTGCGACTTCAAGTGCCAAACTGAAGAAACAGGCTATTGTTCTCTAAGGAGGAAGAGAATGGTTTTCCTGACATGAGCCAGCCACAAATATTTCAGCACTTTCCTACGTAACTTGAAAGTGATTCTGACACAGCTTTTAAAAGCAGAAAGTGAATGTTGTCCTTAGGACCAGATATAGTCTCATGCACTGGGTGAACGCAAACAAGTTAGATGGACAGAAGATTAATCCTGACTCCTGCAGGATACTACAGCCCTCAACTTTTTGTGGTCATAGACTGCCATAAACTGATGTTTGATCACAAACTAGGCATCATATCTTCTGCCTGTCCTTTTTTAAACAGTTCTTTTTATTGTTAAGCTGCTTTGTGTGAAGAATATTTGGCCCATGTTGGGTTTCAATTCTTTCTAATGCACAGAATGATTGACAGTGTTAACTTGCTGCAAAGTGTCAATTAGAATAGAAAATTGTGGAACAACATTTTTATAATCTTAAGTGCACTGAGTTGCTTGGCAATGTGTCTGCCTCAGATTTTGTATCAAATCTCTGGACAATTCTGCTGTTCATATTTGAGCTATTTGGGAAAAATGTATTTTGGCACAGGACAGTTGATTTTCTTTTCATTCAGTTATGTTACTCAGGAATGCCCTAACAATGGATTTAAGGCTGTTTATGTTGTGGTAACGGTCGTCTTTCATTCTCTTACTAGTGGCATGTTTGCTTGCAAGTTTGCTTGTTTTCTTCAGTCTGAACATTGTTCATCTTAAATCCCTTGGTACAGGGAAGCAGATAAGCAGGTGTTCTGTATCACATGGCCGTGGCTCCTCAGAATGATTCCATATCGTTGTTTCTGTTCTGTCTTTTCTGTGGATGACTCAGTTCCACCCAATTCACGATGCACCTTTATGACATATAGTACTGGCACATGGTACTGCTATTATGAAATCATGATGGCAATGAAAGCTAAGCAAGACCGTCTGACAGTGGAGCAAGTACAAAGAAGCTTCCACACCAGTGTCCAGAGAACAACAAAAAAAAAGAATGTAACTGAGCCACCGCCTCTGACAGAACTCGCTCTACTGCCATGGCTGTATCTGTGCTGTGCCCTAGCACCCCTGTGATCAAGGGGGTTTTCTGTTCCCATGCTAAGTACAGCATTTTTTCTGTTGGAAACTCTTTTGCCATAAGGCATCAGTATTCAGACTTCATCAGTCACAAGAAAACCTCTTCAGGGTTTCCTAAGATTGCATAGAGGAGAAATTTGCAAGCCAACCTCTAGCTTATAAACCATGAAATAAAAAAAGGAAGTCACTTTAATTGAACGGAGCCTGTATTAGAGCAAGCTCCCTGGCATTAGGAGTATTTATTTTGTGGACTTGCATGGTTTTCTAAATCTTGATTTTGAAACTTCTCCAACAATAACTACAAAAACCACCTGTATTGTTAAGTGTAGGTCAGCTGTAACTTTTGTGTTATTTTAAATATTCCTGTTACAGTCCTGAAAATGAAGCCTAATACATACCAGCTTTTCAAGAAAACCAGTTGCTGATGACAACTGCATTTAGATCCTGGGACGTGTGAAAGTGTATATGAAGTTGACAAAGTTTCTTTGATAGCTCAGGAGTTGTGTGAAAGAAGTGGTAGTGCAAAATACATTTATACCTTTTTTCTCCTTTTTTGCTAAATTAAGACAACTTTAAACTAGGAAAAACATCAGTATCTGCGAGGGCGGAGTATCCAATACCATTAGAGACAACATAGAAGCTTTTGAATGTAAAATCCTGTCACCAGTAAACAACTTCAGACTGTTAGAATATGATATAATCTGAATTATTCGGCACCTGTGGACTTTTGTGATTAGTTATCAATGAGATTATTCATGAAGATGCAAGTGTTACATGGACTGCCATTTTAATGAATGTGCCACCTATGACCATGTGTATTGTGTGTTATTAGCTTTCATGGGGTTTGAACCACGTGCAGAACCAGTGTTCTGCACTGCAGAACCACGTGCAGTGACCAAAATGATGACAGACTAACCAAAACAGAACTGTTCAAGTCAAGAGGGTTTTTTTTGAAGCTACTTTATTAGTAGCCCTTTCCCTTTAAAAGGGAATAACCTGATGTGTCTTAAATATAAGCAAAATTTAAAATAGAATACTTATTGACATGAAAGGTACATACATTAGAAGCATGTAAATACCTCCTCATTTCTAATGCGATGTAGTGGAAGTGAACACCAATGAGGACTCCTGAGTTTTTTTCCAGCATATTGCAATTGAGATAAACGAATGGATGTTGTAACAACTTTCAGTTATGTTTAACAAGCCTCCCTTGGAAAGAACAGTAACTGCTGACTGATACAGTGGCAACAGAATGAGCCTGTACACACTCTTTTTAATTTAATTACCTGTTAGAATTTAATAACTTCTAGAATTTAAGGGTCTTTAAAATGTTATATATATTATTGTATGTACAAGAGGTAGAGCATTCTAGCCCTCAAAAATATACTTTTACTCAAAATTATGAGCCATAGAGCCTGTAGGAGAAGTTACAAAAGGATCCATTTTCAATTGCTTGTAAAACAGATTCCCAAGCAAAAAGGAAGCATCTTTGCCATAAACCATGATGTGCCCCAAAACAGTGTGGCATGAATGAAAGGCAATATTTATGAGTGATTCTTATACTCAAGTCATTTGTCCACTGACAGAAGATGAATCTGTGGAGAAAGGAAACCCTTCAATCCTACTCAATCCTCAAACTCAAATCCTATTCAAAACCTTGGAATTTGGAAATATGTCAAAAGCATCTTGAATTCCTTCACACTACTAATGTAAAACGCATTATATAGAAGAAAGATGAACATAGCAAATAAGTTTTACACAGTAGTCAGGTAAACATCTTTTCAGTATAGCACAATTGTGAAATTGCTGCACAATATTAAAAAAAAACAGAATGATGGCAGTGTAAGAATATTATCAAAATACCTTAAACCAATTTTAAATGAGTTTTTAAATATTAAACAGTTGGTAGCTGCTGATTTGAGTTTTTATGCTGTCATTTGGTACTATTTGCTGCCATCTGGTACTTTTAATGTGAATTGAAAGCTGCTATTGAAATACAACATACTGCATATCAGTCCTGATTAATACAGCATTTTCACAAAAATACCACAAACCATACAAGTTTTCATCCATCAAAGAGAATAACTGCAATAGTTGTGTAAAAATAAACATTATCTCAGAATTACTATTTTCAGAATTGTAAAGATATAAAATGTATGTAGGCAATATTGTTAATTTATTAATGTGCAATTTTGATGTAATTCAGTGCCAAAATGCATGTTTTTCCAAATAGCACTAAAATGAGGCAAAGAAAGTAGTTTTCAAATGGCAACTTATTTGTCACATTATAATGTAAACCAGTTTCAACATTTCGGTTCGTTTTGTGTGAAAACTGTTGCACTATTTTTGGCTGTATTTTCCAGCAGTTCACTGCATGCCATTTGTGTAAGGATTCTTTCTATGATTGTTGTGAACTGTCTCGCCCATAATAACCCTGGCATTGGTATCTAGGTTTTTGGACAAGTATTTTGTTACCTCAGTCTTGTATCAAGTTGCTGTATTTTTCAGTTTGTTACATTGATAATGATTGTTTCACTAATTAAATACTTTAATGTAAAAAAAAAAAAAGTTTGTTTACTTCAACAGCAATTGCATTTGGTTGTAAGTTTAAAAATGTGCAGAGTGTGTATGCTGTTAACAATAAAATAATCTGAAAAAGAATAGTAGAGGTATAGAAGGAATATTTTAGCTCAAAGGCAGCAAGCATGGTTTATTTGTGAATGAATGACATATACAGTTGAACAGACTTTATAGTGCACAGTATGTAGCCATTTAATAGTAAAAATAAAACAGACTCCAGACTTCTAACAGAAAATTGAAAAACCCTCCAGATTTGCAGTTCTTTCAAGTGGGATTTGGAAAATCCCAAGTAGAGACAAACCTATCCTATTGTTTTCCTAAGAAGTGTATTTTATCACTATCAAACTTGCATGTTGACTTGGATAGCAAGGTAAATTTCTTTGCATTTACCATTAAACGTTATTTACACACTTGGCTTCTAGTTCATTAACAAATTAATGTAGCCAGCAAGGAAACCTGGGCCAGGAGAGAGGGACATATTGGTACAAAGTCCAGTTGACAATTGCCTGCTTCCTTCTGCCAGTTATCTACATGAAGTCACACAGGATTAGACTGAGAGACTCTTGCTGACTCCCACTCTTCCTTCAGCTCAGTAATCTCCTGACATCATGATAGGGGCCAGAGGAAGAGACCTCTTAGAATGGAGGTTTCACTGGAGAAACTGGAAGTCAAAGGTAAGTATGGAAGTTTGGAGTCACCTCCATTTATGAGGTGACACAATTCCTTTAGAAAAGGAGAAGAGGACTCCAGGCGTGAGCACAAGCCCTTTGTGCCCAGGGCAAATTGATGCAGCTCTCGTGTTGTCATACAGTTCTATGAAAGTAACTGTGAAGTCTTAAAGGCGAAAGCCTTTTTTTCTAATATTTTTTTGGTTTGTCATGGCGTTGGTCGTTTGGTGTTTTTTGCATTCTTTTTAAGTAACTGGCTTATATGTTGAGTTCTTGTACCTCGGTTTAAAGGCAGGTACCTTTTTAAAGCATTCTGTCAGGGCCCTGTGGGCACTAATTGCCCTAATGGCCCTGACCAGCCCCACCTGGGCCCCCCACGCTCCTGCCCTGGGCCCGGGAGCCCATTTAAGCTCAGCTCTGGGCCCCCCCAGCCCCCCCGAGCTGTGTTGTGCGGGGCTGAGGCCCCACGGGCCCTGTGGTCCAGTCCCTGGCCAGCAGACTGGCCGGGCTTTGGCCTGCCCTGTCTCCACGGACCTGCCCAGCAGCCGCTGGACCCGACCTGTGGGTCAGCTTCCCGGCGTGGCCTCGGACCTGCCGCATCCCATGGACTTGCCGGAGGGCGACCCTGGCATGGCCAGCCCTGCTCGCATCGCTCAGGTGCCGAGGGACTGGGCCCTGGCTGCTGAGGCCCTTCCCCACCAGCTGATTTCTCCCCCGAGGTGCTGCACTCGCGTGCACGGGCTCACGTAGGCCAATAACCACTTACAACTGTCCTGCCCCAGCCTCTGCGTCTGGCACCTGATCGGTCTCTGGGACCAGAATGACAGCCTCGGCCCTGCTGAGGGTGGAGTGCTACGTGCTGCAGCCACTGTACAGGCTTCTCTCTCAGGAGCACTAAAGGCGCCAACTCATGGTATGTCACTTCGTAACAATGCCTGCAGTTATAACAACAGCATTCAAATAAAATAAATTAATTACTGGCAACCTTCTTCAACCTTCAAAAAGCTTTTTGAGTGAAAGGTATGGTCCAGATCAGAGCTTTAAAGCTACTTTCTGAGAAGAGTCAACTGGCAGTTGCTCTTCCGTGTTACAGTCCACATGGATACAAGGTGTGTAAATGAGAAGAGAAGGCGTATGTGCTTCTTACTTCCTCCTTGCCCTTGCCACCCAGCTGACTTCTTTGGACAAGAAAGACAAGCATAAATTCAGACTCCTTTTGGAAATAACTCCACTAAGGACTTGATAAAAAATAATATTTTTTAGAATTCAAGGAAATTTAACAACATGCGTGTTTGAAAATGTTGACCTCGTGGTTCAGCTGACGAAGTGTGCTGTTAAAGAGGATCAAAATTTCTAATATTGAACTCAGCTAAGTCAACATGTAGTAAAGGGAAATGGGTACTAGTCGTGTAATAAACTGTTTTGCTTAGTATCAAAGTTACTGATGGATTCCTGAGGCTAGTTTAGTTGTTGTTATCTTGTTTTCATTGAAAAAAAAATGTGTATAAAGATGTGCTAACATTACCATTGCATGGAGACTTGTTACCTAAAGGGCACACCCATGTAAAGGCTGAAAGAACTGGGACTCTTTAGCCTGGAGAAGAGAAGGCTGAGGGGAGACCTTATTAACGTTTACAAGTATCTAAAGGGTGGGCTGAAGGAGGATGGAGCCAGGCTCTTTTCAGTGGCTCCCAGTGACAGGACAAGGGGCAATGGGCACAAGTTAGAACATAGGAAGTTCCGTTCAAATACACGGAAAAACTTCTTTACGGTGAGGGTGCCAGAGCACTGGGACAGGCTGCCCAGGGAGGGTGTGGAGTCCCCTTCTCTGGAGATTTTCAAGCCCCGCCTGGATGCCGTCCTGAGTGATGTGCTCTGGGCAATCCTGCTTTAGCCGGGGCGTTGGACTAGATGATCTCTAGAGGTCCCTTCCAACTCTGAAATTCCGTGATTCTGTAAGACAAGCATCCTCACCAGGCAGGAGCAGCGGTGGACAGTCTTTCTGGTTGTTTTACTCCTAGACAATGTTGAAGAACTTCTGAGGTAGGTGAAAACTGCGTACTTCTTCTGATTATTTTTTTTTATTTATTTATTTTCCTATGGCTGTGCTGACACATGGTGGTAGAGAAAAAAGCAAACAGAAATAACAGAAAAAATTGTTGGGTAGTCTTTGTTGTTCCCTTTGAGGTGAATTAAGCACACATTTGTGCTTAATTATAGAGAGATTTACTGAATAATGCATTGGAGAGAGTGTACAAAGAGTCTACAAAGAGTGCAAAGATGTGACAGGAGCCAACTCCTGACATACACTTGCATGAGCGCTAGTGCTGTGAGCGCTGGCATGGGCTCCTCAGCGCAGCATTTCCACCCCAACTGCCAGCTCTGCTGGCCAAAGGTGGCTCCTAAGCACTCTTACAGCTCGATCCTTCTGTGACAGTTACTGTGGCACTTATCAGCAAAGGAGAGTTTTCTTTCTTACATGAGAGTCATTCTGTTTCTGGTGTTCCTGCTCGCAGACAACTTGACTCGTTCGGCACTTAGGCCTTCTTGCCCTCCGTGCAAGATTGTTCCTTTGTCGCAAATTGCCATTGCTGAGTAGCTACAATTTGGATTTCCCCTTCAAAATACTACAGCTGTAATCAAGCCACCTATGCGATTTCCTTTTTTCCCTGTAAGACAGCTGAAGATGTATGTCTTTCCACAGAAATGCAAGTTATTTAAAATAACAAGCACCACACTCCTATTGAGAGTTTTTCTCTCTAAATAGCTAATAAAGCAGGTAAATCCAGTTTGCTCCCAAAAATAAACGGTTCAAATTTTTTGCGTGTCTCCCCACCCAGTCTACTTCTCCCATTTACGTTAGTTTAGGTTAGCTATTAATACAGCTCCACCAGTCAACTGACTGTTGATTCAAGTTATATCCACCTACTATTTCAGACACCTGCTATGTTAGATTAAAGGTTCATGTGATTAAATATTAAGTTTTATTTTCTGGTATCACAACTGTGCATACAATTGCTGTTTTGATTTTGCATCATTATGAAGTGAAAGAGATAATCTTAACAGAGGACTAAGTTTACCCAAAAGCTCCTCTGAAAAACACAATGGGCTATTTAAGATTAGACTGTTGAAACACATTAGGTTGCAGTTGATCTAATGGGGAGTATTTAAATCCTGATCTAGATAAATCTCCAAGAACATACACATAGACAACATAAATAGGGAAAAATTATCATCTGTCATTCTTCCAGTTAACAAATATGACTGTAGAGATGCTAAGATGGTATAAACATCAGTTGAAGAATGTATCATTCAATTTAGTCAAACTTTCTTTCCTGAGAAAATGGTGGAACAGAAAGCAAACTGATTTGCCATACTGGAAGCTAACCAAGTCATGTGATTTCTCACAGATGGTCAAAAGTACTAGTATAATTGTAGAGGAAGCAGATGTTGGCGAACAAGCAAGGTTGCGAGGTGTCTCATTTCAATGGGAGCATACGGAAGAATTGGAGCACTGGAAAGCACAGTGGAGCACTGAAGTGCTAGACAAAGAGGCTTGAAACTGTGAGTAAATACACTATAACTTGATTCCTCTTATGTTCAGGAGGGTGTGATTTTGCGCGTTCTGGTGAAATATCAAGACTGCACATAACTAACATGGACTCCATTATTTTCTCTTTACGTAACAACTAAAAAATGCTGAGGTGTTGTCTAACTATTCCAGGCAAAATGGGTGACAGTCTTTTATAAAGCTTCACTAGAACACTTATTAAAAGCAAAGCTGTTATTGTTGTGTGTGAATAAGTTTCTTGAACTTTGTTGATATAACATACCTTGCTGTAAAATGTTGTCTTCGGGTTTCTTCTCTGTACTGCAAGTGCTATTAACCTACACAGGCAGAGAAGGTCCAGAGTTGCTAATATATTTCAAACCCCTCTTTTAAAGAGGAGGGATATTTTTCAGTTTCAGAGCACACAAAATATTTTCTTCAGTAACAGACACTGTAGTGATATCAGACACAGTGAAACAGTGGTCATTTGCTCAACATTGGAATGTCATCTTACACGAAGTGAGTCTTTGCCAACATATGTTCATTTGAACAAACCAGTACAATAAGTATCTCTTAATAACTGCACATGTATAATCCTTGTTCAGAATGACAGTGGCTATTTCTGCTCAGAAATTATTGCTCTGACAATAGTTGAGATGCTGCATTTTTTTAATGATCCCATCCCAGTTAGAAAAAGAGAAACAGCATTTTCAGTCACCTAGTTCAGTGGACATCAGCTAATGGTGGCAGCCTGTGGATTCCAAAAGAGGTGGCACAAGCTTGAACCCAAAATCATATTTCATATTAGGACCTGATGCCATCCCTTTCTTGGAAAATTCATGTCTCAACTGATGTCTCTTTGAGCGGCTCAACGTGAAAGGAAGAAATTGGATGAAGGTTAGCAACCACTGGAGGTTTCCAAAAACTAAACAATTCTTTAAGGAGAAAACAGTAGGTTATTTAAACAGACTATATAGATCTCTATGTGTCTCTATAGTTTTTATAGACTTCTTTATGTAAAAGGGACTTACTTATTCCTTTATTGTCCCTGTATGTAAGGTTTTACTCACAGTCACCGTTCATGCCCTAGGGGCCTCTGGTTTCTAATAAGAATGCTAGCTTACTTCTTTCCAGATCAAGTGGTTAATAATACTTCTGGCATGCTAAAACTAGTCATTGTTGTCAGTCTAAAAATAAGCTATGAGGATGAATTTGCATTGCCCAAATTGGGTTACATATGCATACAAAATTTGTGAAGAGAAACAATATCAAAAGCTTGTTTGCACATAGTTAAAAACGGACAACAGATTGTTTCACCTAGAAGACTTGAGATGCAACGGTACGTTTGAGTGAACTTTCTGCTTTGTGTAACTTGCTCATAAAACTAAAATGGAGACTTCGTGCAGAGGGATATACAGGAATTGCTCTCTTTTTACACAGGCTAGAAAGTAGGTGTGTTCCAAAAGGAAGGGGGAGTAAATTACAGTACTTGCCATGAGTGGATTTTAACACTAGGTCTTTATTGCAGGAAGAGACTACTAGTTTTATATTTCTTAAATCTTAAAATTGCAAATTTCATGTGAATTTCCCAAGACTAATTTAACAGGAAATTTTTAAGGCGTATTCCTGCCTGGTGTAAGACTGAGAGTTGAAAACATATTTCACCAGAACAGTGTAATGATTTTTGCACTTGGCATCTGTATCAAAAAACAACACTGGACCCTGTATTTCTGGAAATAAACATGACAGACATTAATGAGGAACTTTATTAGTGCTTTGTTTCATCTCACCCTTTAGTAAATTTTTCCCATCTCTTACATGGTAAATCATCCATCCTAGAAAAGTTTATATGTTCTCTGATTTTCTCTACCTTCCTCAGTCACTTTGTTGTTCTCTTGGATGGGAAGATTGGACCCATAACCTGCTCTACTTTTGCAACTTCATTGAAGCTCCTGTGCTCTGTCCTTGTTATATGCCTCTTGATCTTCGTATTCCCATCTCTGCAAAGAATTCTGTTGATTTCTTCCAAGAGAACACTGACAGCTAAATCCCACCTCCAAAATTGAGAGAAAAAAAAAAAAACGGACAATAAAAGCAATTGTGGATAAAAACCAAGAACTAGAACTTGAATTGTCTATTTTTCCATGTTGTTGTTGGCTTCTTTTTCTTTTGTGTTTTTTTTCTTTTCCCCCAAGGTTTCCTGTAAGCATTTTTCAGTCCCACTTCCCAATACTCTTATGAGAAAAACAGTTCACTCTAAATATTCTTTCTCTTAGTTTTATAATAGACAGCATGTTGTAAGTGATTTCCAATTCAAAAATAGGAATAGCAGTAAGTATTTGAAGAACTTTGCAAGCTGGTAACTGATGATGCAGCCCTGCTTTTCTATATATTGTCATCTTCTCTATGCAAATATCACTTGCATAATGATAGTCCTGCTTAGCTACTAGTGAGCTAATGACAAAATGCATATTTGAATTTTATTGGTTAATTGAGGAGGCAGAACTAGAAGTATTTAAAGCAGATGAGGAGACATCTTCTGCAGAACTGAGTAACTTTAAACTTTGTGAGCATATTAGAAAAACTATTCTGCACATGCAGTGTGATCTTAAAATTGGTGAATACCAATACTTGCATGAAAGGGGAAGAAGTACAGCTTACATGACAATTTGCAGAGAGCAACTCAAGATTTTAATTTTACAGAACGGGTCATTATATATCGTTCAAAGTAACTTCTTACGTTTTTTGAGGCTAAAAAAATGAAAAAAACAGCTGAGCAACATCTTGGATTTGCAAATTACACCAGGCAGCAGTGCTTTCATCATGTTCTTCAAAACTAGTGCTCTGAAGTCAGAATAGAGCTGTAACTAAAATGGTAATTTTGTGCATAATTAGAAAGCAGTTATTATTCAGCTGAGATTGAGTGTCTACAAAAGAGGACAGAAGACCTACGAATGGTACAGACAATGGTTAGTTGTTCTGATCCATTGTTGTGATGTGTCACATTCTATTATGCCCTCATGGCTGCTCATAGAATAAAGCAAGTTTTGGTTTAGTTTGGTTTTCTCTTACACAGAATCACAGAACCATAGGGTTGGAAGGGACCTCTGGAGATCATCTAGTCCAACCCCCCTGCCAGAGCAGGGTCACCTTAGAGCAGGTTGCACAGGAACACGTCCAGGCAGGTTTTGAACGTCTCCAGAGATGGAGACTCCACCACCCCTCTGGGCAGCCTGTTCCAGTGCTCTGCCACCCTCAAAGTAAAGAAGTTCCTCCTCGTGTTTAGGTGGAACTTCCTATACTCAAGATTGTGCCCATTACCTCTTGTCCTTAATTTGTCTTCCATCTGCTTGATGGTTTAAGCACATGTAAATATTGAGCTGTGATTGTATGCTGAAAATCTTCACTTTGTAGTCCGATTTGGTAACATCTTGGAGAACTTGAGGTCTCCATGGCAAGGTTAAAAAGTGCATGTGGTCCCATTGAAGGGTCACAATATTCACACAAAGCCCTGCTGAAATCAACTGCCGATTTAGAACTGTGGTCTGAGACTTGGCATCTGAAGTGGAAAAAGCAATTTACATTTAAGGTAAACTCAGCCACCTGAACTAGTGAAAAGGTCATTCTTTTCAAACCTCTTTTCGTAGATAATGTTGAATACCATAGGATCCACACTAGGCTCTGAAAACATTTTCTTTGTGACTTGGAAATCAGGACACTTAGAGACTTTGACAGGATTACTCCTACCCAATACAAAAGAATGCAGTTTGAATTTGTGTTCGCAGCACCTTTTTAGGAAGAAGAGGGGAAAAGATAACTCTGTAGTTTTACAAGCTTCACAGAATATCAAAAGATAAAGAATGTGGGTTTTCACTAACATGAAATTTCTTCCAGGCCTCAAAGTGATTCATATTACACTATATTACCATTACTGTATACAAAAACAGCTGAAACTGTTGCACTGGGCCCAATTGTAGACTAAAATATAGTAAGGTTCGGAATGAGGAGGTGTAAGAGAATCTTTCAATTTTTTCCAAATCTGCATGAAAAGTCAGGTCTTCATACTAAAGTCTGAAGTATCAAAACAATAACTATTGTGTTTAAGAGAATACAGTACAATACAAAACATTACTTCTTTTTGGCAAATCACTGAACATGTGCTTTTTTGTGTGATTGTTTTGTTTAAAGACAGTGAAGAGCAGAAGGAGTGTTAAGTTATAAATTGTGGAATTCAGCAATGATACGGTGTGTAAAAAAAACGTTATTTTTGCGGTTGTTACATGTATTTTTTTCACAGGCATGTTGATCTTCTCCTGGCGAGATACTCAGCTACAGAATAACATAACTAGAAAACTCTTCCCCCAGGCAACAATTTCCAGTCCAGCAGGTGAGCTTTGTAGGGGAAAACCGACTCAAAATGTAATAACAACATTAAAAGATAACAGAACTTTTATTATATCCCCATACTTTGACGACAGAGAAAGCAAAGTCACTCGTGTGATTGGGATTGTTCACCATCAAGATGTAAAACAACTATACTGCTGGTTCTGCTGTCAGCCCAATGGAAAGATATATGTATCGAAAGCAAAAATTGATGTTCATTCCGACAGATTTGAATTCCCTTATGGTGCAACAGATATAGTTTGTTTGGAACCCCAAAACTGCGATCCAACACACGTATCAATTCATCAGTCTCCACATGGAAATATTGACCAGCTGCTAAGGTTTGAAATTAAAAACCGCAAGGCTGAGACCTTTTCTGTTGACTTCACTGTATGCATCTCTGCCATGTTTGGAAATTACAACAATGTCTTGCAGTTTATACAGAGTGTAGAAACGTACAAGATTCTTGGGGTACAGAAAGTGATGATCTATAAGAACAACTGCAGCCATCTGATGGAGAAAGTCTTGAAGTTTTATATAGAAGAAGGAACTGTAGAGATAATTCCCTGGCCAATAGACTCACACCTCAGGGTTTCTTCTAGATGGCACTTTTCTGTGGATGCAAAAGATATTGGCTACTACGGACAAATCACAGCTCTAAATGACTGTATATACCGTAACATGCGGAGGAGCAAGTTTGTGGTTCTTAGTGATGCTGATGAAATAATTCTTCCCCTTAAGCACCCAGACTGGAAAACAATGATGAGCAGTCTTCAGAAGCAAAACCCAGGGACCGGTGTTTTCCTCTTTGAGAACCATATCTTCCCAAAAACCGTATCTACTCACATGTTCAACATTTCATCCTGGAATACTGTGCCGGGTGTTAACATATTACAGCACGTTCACAGAGAGCCTGACAGGAAAGATGTAATCAATCCCAAGAAAATGATAATTGATCCACGAAAGGTGGTTCAGACTTCAGTCCACTCTGTCCTACGTGCTTATGGGAAGAGCGTGAATGTTCCCATGGATGTTGCCCTTATTTATCACTGTCGGGTGCCCCTTCAAGGAAACCTTCCCCGAGAATCCCTCATCAGGGATACAATACTGTGGAGATATAACTCATCATTAATCATGAATGTTAACAAGGTGCTAAATCAAGCCATATTGTGAGCTCAAAAGTGAAACCTCGGTGATAGGGAGGGAAAGTGGAGAGCTACCCCTACCGTGGAGAGGCAAAGGATATGATTTAAAGATCACAGTAAAGTCACTTCCACTTGAAGTTTACATCTTACAGAGATTTAGGAGAACAGCCCTTTTTTGTACTGTACAAAGGTAAATGCATTTGATTTGTGAATTGAATCAAGGTATGCAGGAAAGAGATTTTCAAAACTCTGAAAATTATTTGATCCAAGAAGGGTGGCTAAGGCCTCAGTCCACTGTTTCCTAGAGATGTTTGCATATGGTTGGGAAGAGCCTGATGACATTGTTGTTACATGTCTTTGCAGGAAATTGGTGTGACATACCTCTTATCAGGTGTACATCCCTTTGGAGA
Source organism: Dromas ardeola (assembly GCA_013398915.1). Taxonomy (NCBI): domain Eukaryota; kingdom Metazoa; phylum Chordata; class Aves; order Charadriiformes; family Dromadidae; genus Dromas; species Dromas ardeola. The sequence goes on along the minus strand of VYZM01001253.1, from coordinate 102,432 downwards.
TGTGTTATCAGTCTTTGGCTCTGCAAGTTAACTCTGCTGGGTATGCTACAATTTTAACTGCAGTAATGAAATTTAAAGGTCTTGCAACAGGCGTTTAATGCTACGTTCTGCCCAGCAATACATGCACTGTGTATTTAAGATCATCTGTTACTCACAGAAACAAAGGTCTGTAATTTATGGCTTTCACCACTAGGAAAAATCCCACCACAGAACTCGTACAAATGCCACCATTGTATTTAGTTGCAGGAATGATTCAGTTAGCACTTGCTGTCTCTAAAAAGTACTGGTGTAAACGGCTGGATTTTATCATGATGTAATTATCAAATTTCCCTTTACTTTTGTTTTTTAATTGATTTGCATTTTGAAAGTATAATGGCTTACTTGTGTTTTTCCATTTTACGCAAGTTAATTACACGAAATGACAGTGGGACGCTGGGGTCGAGTCGAGACCAGCCCCCGCACGGCGCCGCGCTGCTGCGGGCTCCCGTCTGCCCTGCTGCTGCCGCCGCCGCA
>VYZM01001253.1:85816-101682 GCA_013398915.1 Dromas ardeola | reverse complement strand
CGGCCCAGCTTCGCGCCCCGCCGCTGTCGCAGCCATGCCTGCGCGGGGCCCGGCGGCGGGAGCGGGGGCGGCCGGACACCGGCGCGGCGCTGCCGGCACCTTCCTCCGGACAAACTGCTGGGACCGAGGAGGGTGTGGGGCTGCGGGCCCTGCTCGCGGTCCTGAGACTGGCATCACTTGCGGAAGAGGCTCGACGGGCTCGGGATTTTATTTCCACTGGAGAAATAGCAAGTAAGATGGTGGTCAGCTGTAGCATTATTTTTCAGTACTGGTGCTAGCTGCTTAAAGGTAAGTTAAAGGTATATATTAATTGCACAACCCAATTTTTTGAAGTCTCCATCTGGATACACTCTGAGCCTGGAGTTATTTCAGATTTAAAGAATGCATAGCTTCTTGAAGGAGTGGTTTCAGTGTGTGTTGTGGATTAACCCAGGCCAGCAGCTGAGCACTGAATTGGAAGGGCAAAAGTGAGAAGACTCGTGGGTTGAGATAAAGACAATTTAAGAGGTAAAGCAAAGTTGCGCACACAAGCAAAGCAATATAAGGAATTCATTCACCACATTCCATCAGCAGGCAGGTTTTTAGCCATTTCCAGGAAAGCAGAGCTCCATCACATGTAAGGGCAACTTGGGAAAACAAATGCCTTAATGCCGCATGTCTCCCCCTTCCACCTTCTTTCTCCATCTTTTATTGCCGGGCACAATGCCATTGGCATGGGATTTCCCTTGGGGTCCGCTGTCCCAGCTGTGTCCCCTCCCAACTTCTTATGCAGCCCTGCTCCTGGGACGGGGAGGGGAAGAGCAGCATGAGAGGAGGTCTTGACACTGTGCAAGCACTGGTCAACAGTAACTAAAACATTGGTATGTTTTAAATGCTGTTTTGCTCACAAATCCCAAACACAGCATCCTGTGAGTTACTACGAAGAAAATTAACTCTGTCCCAGCTAAAACAAGTACTGTGTGAAAGACAAAAAGTTGGAAATAACAGTCTTGTAAGTGTCGACATGCCATTTTTGTTTTGCCTGCTCTATTTCTTTTCAAAGGACACGAAGTCTAATTGTTTACAATAGGAGAAATTTGGCTTAGAGATATACAGCAGATTATAATGGAGAAGTTTATGAGTGTGCAGGGAAATCTGTGGTTTGTCAGTTCTAATGGCACAAATTAAGTATATGGCAACACTGTATATTGGTCTGACTTACCTTCTTTGTATTTAGAATAGAAATGGCCAGCTTAATTTTTTTAGAGCAATATTTTGCAAATAGTGGAATAATACTGCCCTCGGTTTAATCCTTCAAACAATATGCTTCGGACTTTGGATTGTATAAGAAAGGAAGGACTTTGGTGTTTCAAAGAGTCTTTCTGAAAAAGAGAAGCTACCAAAAGATTAGCAACAGACAATCTAGGTAAAGATTGTAAATGATTGTTAGTCTGTGGAATTTTTATTTTTATTTAAGCACCAGTGGTTTGTGGTGTTACTTTTGGTGAAAACCATAAAGCAGAGGATAGAGAACAATTTTTTCCAAAAATAATAAATTAATAAGGCTATTTGTTAGTGGTGGCTTTTTAGTTAGATACTGGATAAACCAAGGATTAGGCTGTTCATTGTTCCTCTGCCACTGAATCTAATACTGCATATTAGCAGCTGAAACTTTGCCGTCACCTCTCATCAGTTGCCCCCTATCATGAGATAAAGTAATAAGCTGAGAGTTATCAAAAATTGAACACAATGTAGACATTGTGAAGATACTGAAATGAGCAGCATAAAAGGTATTCAGCTGTCTCAATGCAAATTACAAAGGAAGGCCACAATGCAGATAGCATATGGGGGAGATTAATAATGGCCTAGGAATGGCTCTCCAACTAAATTAAAAATTTGTTCCACCTTTTAGTAAGGACAATGCTGATTGTGGAGGGTTAAAGAAAGATGACGGAAAAGGTCTGAAAATAGAAGTTGTAGAGCAAAGGTAAAAACAACGTTCCAGTTGGAAGGTGCTACTGAATAATTTCCATTTCAAAATTCTATATAATGAGTGTTTACTAAATGTGTCATGAGCATAGCAGTGCAATGTGGCAAAAGAGAGCCCGAGCAGTTCCTTACTTTCCCTTAGAACTTAATTCCCCTTAGAGCAGTTCCTAAGTTCCCCTATAGAAGGGGAAAAAAAAAGATCAGTTAAGTATATGCAAGTTTGTAAGTACAATCTTGGTCACCTACAAGGTTTTAGAGTAGATTTTGGGACTGTGACAAAAGAAATAAGCACAAATGTGATTAATTTGAGCAAGCTGATCTAGTGAAAGATGTCCCTGCCCACAAGCAGGGAGGTTGGAACTAGGTGATCTTTAAAGGTCCTGTCCAAGCCAAACCATTTGATGATTCTGTGATTCTAACTGGGACAAGAGCTCTTCATTATTACCTTGCTGCAGAAGAAAACACCTTGTGTAACTGCACTTGGCTGAAAGATGTATTAATCTCCGGCTGATGACAGGCTCAGGTGTATCTCTGCAACGTGATGCATCTGCAAAAAATGTAATCCTAGCGTATGTTAAGAAAGTTTCCAACAATCGTGAGGGCTTATCACTGTCATGTACAAATGGAAAAGATTTCTGGTCTCTTGTGCTAGAGATTAATTGAAACTGGGCCAGCTGCACAGAAGCAACTGGTCAGGGAAGAGTGTTTCTTATGAGATGGTATTAGAACAGCCTGTCTTATTTAATAAAAATTAACAACTGTGAAGACTAGGAGGTGATATGACTGCAATCCATAAATGCAAGAGAGAGGAAGAAAAGCTTTTTACTATTAAGGGGAATACTGAAGAAGAACAAACTGAGGCGAAGTAGCCATTAATACCATTAGCTAAACATAGTATTAAAGCAAATCTGCATAACTTCTACTTGAATAGTAATTGAAATTAAAATATAAATGTAGTACTCCTAATTAATCTGACTTTAAATATTTTCTGACTACATATCTGTGCTGTTACTTTCAGAGGATCAAAATTAATCAGTCAGGTGCTGGGAAACTATGAATTTCACTCCTCAAATAATTACATATTTATTTTCTTTAAGATTCTGTGTTCAGGTGTGTCTTGAGTTCTGTATTTTGCTCTTTCTCTCTGCTTCTAGAACCTGCTGTTGTTGCAGATTTCCCCCACAGTTCCTTATCGGAATCTGTACTTCCCTATTTTAATTAGGCCTATAGTATGTTACTAAAGAAATGATTGCCCAGAAATACAGACACACAGTATATTTCGCTAGTTCTCTTCGTATGTGTGCGAACTGCGGATATATCAGCCTGCAGGATTAATTTCCAGAAGGGAATTTAAGTGGCCTTAAAAAAATAAAAAATCACCCGAGCACCTAGGTTTGATTTGCTTCAACAACTCCACACTCAAGTTTGTAATTTAAATTAAGTTATTGGGAGGCAACTGTATGGTTTGCTCAAGAGAAGGAAAACTTGTTTTTCTGGTAGGTGTGGCTGCTGTTACTGACATTAAAGAACACCAGCCATCTAGAATAAAATGTGTCGGCTAGTGTCTTGGGTATCGTACGAGCATTTTTTTCTTCAGTATTGTTCTGTATTGAACAGTTCTTGCAATTTATCATAAAAATATTTAAGTTTTTATCTGGTTAGAATAAATAATTTGTAGATTATACTGTACCAAAAACTAAATGGAGGACTGATCAGAACTTCACTCAGCTATCTGCTTTAAAAGGTACTTTTTTCTTTCAGATTTTCACTGTTCAAAACACAGATATAGATATTTTATATAATTCATTATTTACAGCTAGCAAAAGCAGAAGAAATAACAGGTAATAAATGAATTGTATTATTTAATGTTGACATGTTTTAGTGTTACGTTAGTGAAAACTATTTATTCTATAAGGCTGAACAATATTTTAAGTCATAAATAGATAAAACTGTGGAAAAAATGTTAAATGTGACCTACTTTATGTTGTAAGAATGCTAAAATATGTAACAACCTGGGAATAAGAATGCTCAGGTGAAAATTCTTTGTCTGACTTCAGAATGTTTAGTAAAAAGACTTGCAAAATTGGAGTTGTTCTTATTCACAAAAGCAGAAAGTTGTATGACAGTAGCAGGCTCTTACTGTGTATTTGCAGTTCTGCTCTAAATTGTAAGGGCTTCTGGGGGCGACTCCAGAGGCGGAAGAGTCAGTGCTGTCGTCGTCTGCTGTTCTGCTTTGTGTCTGCTGTGCGGTAGTGAGATTTCTGGTGCCCTGTGACTGTTCTAGTCTGTAAACCAATTTCTTGGTAGCTGGGAAAGGCTGCTATAAATCATGTCAGCCTTGGCAAATGGGGCATTTTAAGGGGTATGTTGTGACCATAGTTCTCCTTACTTTGCTTTTTCAGGGAAGAGCAGTTGTGAAAATATTGCACATTATTCTGAAGACATGGGCAATTATTTTTTGCCAAAACTCAGTTGAGATTCAGAAGCCAGATTGCTGTATTCAGAAACTAGATTTTACTGGTTGGAAAATACTGTGTTTAAGCAGAAAAACAGATCCTGGGGGAATTTTTCAAACCAATCAGTGAAGTTACCAGTGAATTTAGGCACTTACAAAGTTAGGAAGCTGCTGAGGATGATATCTGGATCAAAACTATGGATTTAGGTGCTTTCTAGTTTTGTATATTTCTTACTTTTCTTTGAGAATGCTAGTTTTCTTTTCCATCACAAAACAGTATTGAGATAAAGGCTCTCAAAATAGCTTTACACAATGTGTGAAATACAAAAAAGAAGTGTGAAATATTAGGTTTAACTGTTATTTTAGAATAGACTGACTAATATGCTTTGGAAAAAATATTGTTAGATATTTGGCATGTGCATGGTCTCTGAAGATACTTAGATTACTAAGTACTTAAGCAAGTGATTTTATTAAGAGTCTTGAGAAGCAAATGAAAGGACAGGAAATAGGAGAATCTTCCAATATCTGCTACACTTATGATATTGCTGTCTGGTTTAGCTATAAAATATATACCTAGAAATCTGGGTCTTTTAATGATACGATTTTTCTTTCTCAGCAGCTGGCTTTGTGCAGCAATGACATACCTACTAGAAACATTTTTTTCATCCTGTGCAATAGAATCATAGTTTATTCCATCTTGGCGTTTTACCCCACACTTCTTGCTGGCACTCAGGGATACTCTCTTCTGCTAGTCCAGTTTTCTGATCAAACATGAATATGATTAATCTGAGGCACTCTTCTTCCAAGAATCTCTGTGGTACAAGCAGGTCTTTGAAGAGACTTGCTGTCACCTCACTGGTTATGGATCATATATTTGTAGAGGAACCTTTAATCTGAGCTCCACTTGCAGAAGTTACTGTTTGAGAGTGCTCTGAGCTCCCTGTCAGGCATTAACACTTGTTGGCAGGATGGCTGCCCAAGACTTTGACCCTCCAGGTACTTGGGGATGCCAATCTGTTCTGCAGAAGCAAGAGTTTTAAGACCTGACCCCCAAACCATGCCAGGAGCTGAGCCAGCATTAATGCAGTGGGAGGGGGCCCAGTTCTCCAGCAAGCATAATATGAGGTGGCTTTCCCTGCACGCCCTGCCTTGTACAGCACTAAGTAGGGTAGAGCTAATAACTGAGAATAAGTTTTATACCCCATAGATTTCACCTGTCTTCTGCTGAATTGTGTGAATTGACCTTCCCCTGTATGTATTGTCTCATCAGTGGTGAACTGCAAGTTAGGGAATTTGTGCAATGGAAATTGTATCTATCTGGACTGTCATGCGCAATCCCCCATTGCCATATTTTTATGAACCTGATTAATTCTGTATACATTTGATTTACATATCTGCCCCTACCTTGTCTATGAGGAGTCTGTTTGATTTTTTTTTTTTCTGTATAATTTACATATACACTGTATAGGGGAGAAAGAAAAACGGGGGGGATGTGTTGTTTTGATTTAAAAATTACTGCCTAATTATTTAATTGGGTGTTCTAAAATTTGGATTACAGAAAATAATGAATAATGGCTCCTTGTTCTCCTGTATATAGGCCTCTATCATAGTCTCTCACAGAACCCTCTACGTACAGAAACTGTTCCACACATTTGACATATAGAGGCATTCAGTGTCACATACAGTATCGCTCGTCCCATTAAAGGTGTGTTCTGTGACTGATTTTTTTGTAAAAGCGCAGTAGCTGGATGTCTGATTAAGTCAGTGCAGAGTGATAGAGATTTGCCCCCCCATCTTGTTTGTGAAATTCTTTGAGCAATGTATTATCTCATATTACATATTTTCTTTTCTGCAGATGCGACAGCATAAAATGTGAGGACAAAGAAATTTGCATCCACATTTGGATACATTCAAAATGTTGCGTGGAGGGAAAAAATCTTACTTTGCTGCTGCCGTGTGCGTTATTACTCTAACTTCAATGGTCACACTTTCTTATCTTAGGTTACAGAGACTTTCTCACCTGCCAAAAATAATTCAAGAAGGCAGCAGATGTAGAGGGAAGATTACCAATAGCACAATAACAGCATTAAAAGATAACAGAACTTTTATTATATCCCCATACTTTGACGACAGAGAAAGCAAAGTCACTCGTGTGATTGGGATTGTTCACCATCAAGATGTAAAACAACTATACTGCTGGTTCTGCTGTCAGCCCAATGGAAAGATATATGTATCGAAAGCAAAAATTGATGTTCATTCCGACAGATTTGAATTCCCTTATGGTGCAACAGATATAGTTTGTTTGGAACCCCAAAACTGCGATCCAACACACGTATCAATTCATCAGTCTCCACATGGAAATATTGACCAGCTGCTAAGGTTTGAAATTAAAAACCGCAAGGCTGAGACCTTTTCTGTTGACTTCACTGTATGCATCTCTGCCATGTTTGGAAATTACAACAATGTCTTGCAGTTTATACAGAGTGTAGAAACGTACAAGATTCTTGGGGTACAGAAAGTGATGATCTATAAGAACAACTGCAGCCATCTGATGGAGAAAGTCTTGAAGTTTTATATAGAAGAAGGAACTGTAGAGATAATTCCCTGGCCAATAGACTCACACCTCAGGGTTTCTTCTAGATGGCACTTTTCTGTGGATGCAAAAGATATTGGCTACTACGGACAAATCACAGCTCTAAATGACTGTATATACCGTAACATGCGGAGGAGCAAGTTTGTGGTTCTTAGTGATGCTGATGAAATAATTCTTCCCCTTAAGCACCCAGACTGGAAAACAATGATGAGCAGTCTTCAGAAGCAAAACCCAGGGACCGGTGTTTTCCTCTTTGAGAACCATATCTTCCCAAAAACCGTATCTACTCACATGTTCAACATTTCATCCTGGAATACTGTGCCGGGTGTTAACATATTACAGCACGTTCACAGAGAGCCTGACAGGAAAGATGTAATCAATCCCAAGAAAATGATAATTGATCCACGAAAGGTGGTTCAGACTTCAGTCCACTCTGTCCTACGTGCTTATGGGAAGAGCGTGAATGTTCCCATGGATGTTGCCCTTATTTATCACTGTCGGGTGCCCCTTCAAGGAAACCTTCCCCGAGAATCCCTCATCAGGGATACAATACTGTGGAGATATAACTCATCATTAATCATGAATGTTAACAAGGTGCTAAATCAAGCCATATTGTGAGCTCAAAAGTGAAACCTCGGTGATAGGGAGGGAAAGTGGAGAGCTACCCCTACCGTGGAGAGGCAAAGGATATGATTTAAAGATCACAGTAAAGTCACTTCCACTTGAAGTTTACATCTTACAGAGATTTAGGAGAACAGCCCTTTTTTGTACTGTACAAAGGTAAATGCATTTGATTTGTGAACTGAGACATGGTGCCTTTTAAGAGTCCGCAGTGATCAAGTGCTGGTTAAGAACTGGGTTAATCAGGTAAAGTCTCTACTGCAACTTTGTAAGATGTGAGAGCTGCGACATAGTGAGAAGATAGTTCTTTTACATGTCTGTAACTTTGAAAGGTCATTATTCAAGGCCTAGGAAGTGACCATGCAGAAATTAGCAGTTAACGTACCAATATCCAGCGTTCTCTCTTTTTCTTTTCCCATCTTCATATATGTTTTAGCTAGTGCAATGAACCTGTAAACTACCTGAAGAAGGAATGAGTTTGATTTTTGGTTATTTGTATGCCTGAAGTACTTGGTGGATAAAAAAATATAGCTGTGCTTAGTCCTGCCTATTAAAAGATGGCTTGGGACAGCATCTCCCAGATGAAGAGCTGCATTGGCATTAACACCGTAACCCGTTAAAATCACAGAGGCAGGATAAGAAAACACACCAGCTGTAGCACTGGAACTGTCACTTGTTAGAGGTATTTCTTAAGAAAAATGGACATTTTTAGCAGACCTGTGAGTCATTTAATGATACCAAGGATCAATGCAGGTGGTATTACCTCTTCTGGAAAATGTAAAATGAGTTTGTTTTCAATTAAAAAAAATAAATCAGTATTTCTCAACTGATTCATATAATGCCAAAGGCTATACACATTTTCCAGCTTATGTACAAAAGATACAACTACAGTCATTAGTATTAAAGGTAACGTTGCTTAATTCTTGCAGTTTGTATGCCACACTTTGGGTACAAATTTTGTGTGCACCGAGTGAAAGGTAGATGCACTGTGACAATAATTGATCAAAATCAACTAGTTTCAATTGTAAAAAAACCCAAACCCTTATATTCTTGGAAATAGTGTTTCTTAAAGTGGTGATGTATTGTAACATTAAACATAGCTGTTGGAGTCTTGCTGATCCAAATGACTGTTCAGCTGGGGTTTTGAGACATGTAAGTTTAAGAAGGGTGATCCCTCTTTTGTTACCCACAGCTGTTCTGAGTTACTTAAGTGGTAACTGCCGAGTCGTGTTGGAAAGCTTTAAAACAGAGGCAAGGGATACAGACTGATGTTGAAGAAAAAGAGAATTTTGTGAACTGAAAATAAGGCTATTTCCAGGTGGAAAGATGGATGGACGGATGGACAACTACTTAGAATACAGAATAGTTTGGTGGTTTTTTCTGGCCTTGAAGCCTCATAACAAACTGATTCTTCATTCATAAAAACTGGACATCAGGTGGATTTTACTCCTTTACATGATGGGTAAGTTCAATTATGTTGCTTCCTTATGTAGCTGTAAGGGTACAGAAGCTGTATCTTTTCCAACCTCTATCTAAAAATATTGCTAAGGAGTTACTAACTTCTGCTCAAGGGTCAAATGGAAAACAAAGCAAACAAAAAACATTTGCTTGCTGTAGTTTCATAATTTCAGTCATATTTTTTTCTGTTTGCTGAGCCCCCAAAGCTATGTGTGTTGTACAAACGTGACAATGTTTTAGAACCTTCCTATGAAGGGACATCTCGGGGCAGTGGGACTCTCGACGTTTTGGGGTGTGTGAGAGCAGGTATCCTTTTTTACATTTCTACACCAGTGTCATGTTTTCATTCCTTCATCTGTCTTGTGGTGGCACATACCTGTGCCCTTCAGGAGCTCTGTCATCAGTGGATTAGTAACATTAACTAGCAAAATGTCCTTTTACTTGGAAGTTTTCAAGACACAGTCTGTAAATAACTGTTTGCTAATTGTATTTATAATGATCATCAGCTGCTAAGTAACAGGCTAAACGTTTATAAGACTAAAAGGGTAGAAGAGCAGTGTAGTGTGTATTGGATGCTTCTCATCTTGCTTTTCTGCTTGCATACTTTGGGACAGTGCAGAAAAGGAGAATTTAGAGTTCTTAATTTGTTTAAAATTTTCTGCAACTTGTGAAATACTTGTGGCAGAATCCCTTTCCAACTGCCACTTCACAGCTTTTAACAAACTGTAGTATTTGCTTCACAGTGGCAGCAGCATCTCCCAGAGTCTGTATTAACGAAGGCTGGCAGCTGTATTAACATCAAAGGGGTCTGCTACTATCTATGGTACTACTATATTAGCTAGTAGTAGTAGGTACTACTACTATAGTACTATGGTACTACTACAAATGCTTGTCCATTTAGAATATTAGACTCATGTAGTTTAAAAGGGGCATCTGGAAATCCAGCTCCCTGCTCGAAGCAGGATAAGGTAGCAAGGTTTGCTCAGGACTTTGTTTAGGTGAGCTGGCCACACAATCTCTTTGGGCAGCCTGTTCCAGTCTTCAACTGCCCTCACAGTGAAGAAGAGCTGGTTGAAATTTCTCTTGTTGCAGTTTGTGACCGTTGGCCCTTGTCCTGCCGCATGATGCCGAGTTGGGTCTGACTTTGTCTTCTCTATACCTTATTAGGTAGCTGGAGACAGTAGCAGTGCTTCCCCACCCCATGCCTACCACCACCTTCCCTTGCCACACCATTCTTTCTGCAAGGCTGAACTCATCTGTCACAGTTTCTCAGGTATTTTGGGCTCCACCTCCCCGTCCATCTCTGAGGCCTGTCATAGGACTTGCTCCAGTGTGTCAGTCTTTTGTACTGGGGACTTCAACATTGAACTCTGATGTGGCCTTGAGCGTGGAACAGAGGTGAAGAATCCCTTCCCTTGAACTCTTAGCTATGTACTTTTTAGTAAAGCTCAGTATACAGTTGGCTTTTTTGGTTGCAAGGGCATATTGCTGAATCCTGTTCAATTTGCTGTCCAACAGCAAATTGTCCTTTCCTGTAAAGCTGCTTTACAAATTGTTGGCTCTAACCTGACTGTTGTGTGGGGTGATTGTGTCAGGTGCAGGATGGTGCGTTTGCTTTGGTTAAGCTTCAAGAGATTTCTCTCACTTGTCCGGTTTGTTGAGGCCCCTCTGAGGTGTTCACTGTTCTCTTGCATATTGACTTCTTCGCCTTCCCCACTTGCTGAGAGCAGACTCTGCATCGTAAAGGTCACTAATAAAGTAGTTAACCAGTTCTAGCCCCTTGAGAACACTTCTATTAAATGGTTACCAGTTAGATTTTGTATCATTGATGACCATGCTTTGAGCTTGGCAGGCCAGCCCATTTTCCACTCAGCTTGCAGTCCAAATATTCACTCCATATTTCGCTGTTTTGGGTGCAAGGATGTTTCTGGCATGTTCCTGTCTAAACTCCTGCTGTGAAGTAATCTTTCAAAGCTAATGCAATATTTCATAGGTGGCCCATCAAAACATGGCTCCTTTACAGTAAGTTGAGTTACTGCATGCATCATACACAGCATAGTTACTCCCACATTAAGAATGATGAGAACTGGGTTTCAAGACAAGTAATTGAAAGCTTTCTGTTTCATGGAAGTTTTCTTCACTTTTGAGTGACACAACAAAAGCTCTAAGAGATCATCATTTGTGCCTCAGTGTGGTTTGAATCGAGAGCTGTGAATTTGGCTTCCAATTGGTAAAATCCTTAACTACAAACATGTTTTCAAAGTAAGTTTATGTGAATAAAGGTGGAAAACTGAGTACTTAAGACTCTAGCCTTGAATTCAGGAGACATTGCTCCACTGTGGCTTCTTGCAATTCCTGCCACATAACTCAAATACTGATTCTTGCATATGAAAACTCCCCCTTCCATTGGTGCAATTCATACTGCATACATTTGGGAACTTTGGACTTCTTTCAGTACTAAGTATGAAATTAGGTCTCCTTGAATAGTGGTAAGAAAAAAAAAATCATACTAACAATAGTAATGCTAGGCAGTTTTATGTTTTCAAGGACATGAGAAAATCTTCATGAAAACTCATGTTTTCAAGTTGTGTAAAAAAAAAAAAAAAAAAGACATTAAGGGGAGATTTTATTGTAAGGGAGGAAGGAGAGGAAACCACCCTAAAGCGTTTCTAAAGCATGTGATGTCATAGATACAGCTTTTAAGTACATGTCAAATACCACAAAAGTATGTGGATATGTATTTGCTACTCAGTAGTTAACTGTTGTACATCAGGTCTCCTACGATGATCGAAACAAAAGACCTTTTTCTACTCCTATGTTTTCCTTCAGACTTCTGATATTTTTTTTCTTAGAGATGTGGCATTCTCATTGTTATTTGCCCCTGCGTTCCAATTCTAGATGTAGCAACTCCTTTAAGTGCATGATTATATTAACTGCAACTTTTGGAAAAAGTGAATGGCTGCTAGATGTTATTTAATGTAAGAGAGTGACTCTTGCTGTAGAGATTGAACATCATCTTCCCATTCATAATATTTCTGCCTACCTGTGAACTAAGTTATTTCTCACACAAACTACAGGAAATATGGACTACAAAATACTGATCAAGCCATTCTGAGCTACCATCAGCAAACATGATGAGTACTGTCAGAGGTCCTCAAAGATTAATTGTGATGGCAAGCTCTATCAGATAGATAGATGAAAAGTTGGCTCTTTCTCACTGAGGAGAGTTCATACTGACACGTTCCCAAACTTAAACAAATTATTACTGTTACCATCTAATCCTAGTTAAAGGACCCAATTGATTCTTCTATTGCAAAGGCTAAGTATTTAAAGCTATCATAAGGAAAAAACATTTTGAAGAGAATGATACTGGAGAGAGAAGGAGTTTGCTGTCTTCTCATTTGAGTTAAGCAGCCATGCACTGCAACCAGTATTTGCTGTTACATGTACAAAAGCCTATGGTTCTAAAATAGTAGTTTTGCTTTCTGTTTCAACAAAAAAATAGGTCAGAAGTCAGGTCAAGCACTACTTCATTTCAGACTTGCTGGTGGATTTGAATGGTTTAAATGTGACAAGCTATGCTTCAGACCCCAAACAGGTATCCTTAGACATGAGTACAGACAAAATTTTGTGGTGAATACTGTTAGCATGCTGTATTGCGTTATGTCCAAAACAACCCATTCCCAAATGCCCAAATAAAAGTATATGATTGTGCACTGCATGATGATACCATTAGGTGTGCAGCTTTGGTTCATGCAAAGTCTCATTTTATGGACACACTACTGATAGTCCATATATTCCTGAAGATTCTGCATTTGTGAGCTTTTCAGCCGTGTTCTTTCCATAACACCAAATGGATACTATGGTCTGGCATACTGGTGGCAAAAACCAAGCCCATATCATTTTGACCATTTAGTCCATTTAACCAAGACATTTCACCAGCCAAAAAACTTGAACCTCTCTTTGACTTTCTATACTCTGGTAGAGGCCAGCGGCTTATCAGTTTTTCTGTCCTCAAGTCCATTATATACAGGTATCTGTTATCAAACAGTAGAGCAAATATCTCTCCAAAGCCCAGCAAGGACGCATTTGAGAAGTCAGGAGGTTTGATAACCCTAGAAAACAAGACAACATTGTTAGAAACTCTGTCACAATGTAGTCATGAACCTGTATTACTAAAACAAATCCTTATGTTGTCTATAGAAAATAAGTGTCTAAACTCATGATTCTGAAAGCAGTTAGAACTGGATGCAAGTTTTCCAAATTACGCAGCTGAACAGTTAGGTGCAGTCAGGCCTGTGGTTTCAGTTCTGCCTTTGTGCATTCAGGATGGACCCTTCTGAACAAGAACATTTTTATCAAGATTCTTTTGGCCTACATCTGAAGTAAGTTATTAAAACTACTATGTTCTACTTCTTACTTATTTAAAGAAGACCAAGTCTTAAACTGAAAGATTTACCTGAGAATATCATAGCTGGCAAAGTCCCACTGGTATAATCCTAGTGCTGAACTGCACACTATGTATTTACCATCAAAGTGCAGTCTGGGCTGTAGGGAGATGCTGCGATCTTCAGAAACAGAGAGTGTTTTTAAGCACTTGCAATTTATTTCCCTTCCAATAGGCCAAATCTACAATTAAAACACAGTTCAAGATCATAAAATATTCACATTATAAACCGTTACACAAATAGAGCAAGCCTCAGTCTCTCTTTAAGCCATCAGGTAAATGTGTGCATGTTTTTTCAGAAATGTAGGTAGGAACGTCAGTTCTGTAAGTGACTTGTCTTACAGTATTGTTGCAGTATGTGTTGTTTCTAGCCTAAAAAAATCCCAGTGAAAATGCGTGCGAAAAATCAACCATCCAATTGGACAGAAATGTAGCAATATTTCAGTTATTCCATAGCCACAAACTATTTACAGAACTCTTCAACTCAGAAGTCCCCAACAGTAACAGTACTTGCAGTCAAGTTAGCACATTAGGCATGCACTGAAAGCACTTATTTTTTGCATTACCATTCATATAGAGCTATCATTTAAATCTCAACGTGAAGGAAAGCATTGAAAAGTTAGCTTCCAAAGAGTTGCATGTCTTGTCTGCAACTTTACAAGCAGGGAATATGGAAGAAAATAAAGTCTTATATTATTTGTAAACTTTAGCAAAGCACTCAAGCATTTTATTTCCCTGGGTACCGAAATGATGTATGTATGATATATGGTACATACCTTGATTTCATACTTATCTGCACTTAGAAGAATATAATCCCCAGGACTATGCATAAGAGATTTGACTTTGCACTTCTGCAAAACTACCTGTAATTGAAGGATGTAATGGTTTATGTTGATGCTGTTAAATAGCCAAATTTTCATTTGCATTTTTAACTTCACTGACAACCTGTACACTATACTCTTGTATACAGGCAATACAAATACTTTTAGCAACTGAAGGGAAACTACAGTTTACACTTTTCTTGTTCCTACTAGTGACAACTTACTGTATTAATAAGTAAACATACATACTTCACCTCTAGAGTCACCCCTCCCACCTTCCAAGTTCTGAAATACTCAGAAGAAAAATACTGATTGTTGACCTGAGAACACCTTTCATGCTCAGATTTTGGTTATCAAGATCATTAGTTTTTCTACATAATTCTAAAAGTATCTTTCTTTCAGAACCATTGTTTTTATTTAGTCTTTGAATCAAACACTGATTCCTAATATTATGGCAGCTGCTTTGGAATAGCAATATCTTCAATGGTCTAAAAGGCTTAATTATAGCTTCTTTAAGCATTTTTTCTGCTGAAATGTTATTTTGCAGTATTTCCTGATGTTCTTCAGATTCTACACCAGATTCTACGCAGGTTAGGATTAGAAAATAGAAATTTAGAGCACATGTTACAAACTTATTGCAAGTAAGTGTTTTGCAAGATTAATTAAAAATCAATATTCCCACCTTAGTGACCCATTCTGTGTGTCCAGTAAGGGTATTCAGGCACGTTCCTGTTGATAAGGCCCATACTTTCACAGTGAAGTCTGCCGAGCCACTGACCAGAATATCAAGTTCATCATTGTAATCCACACTAAAAACTGTAAGTAAAGAGGGTACTAAATAAGGAATATCAGTCTGTATGCAAGCGTTTTTCTGTAAGTGAGACACTAACTAGGTCATACAGCCTCTAAAATCATATGCTACTACAGCTTTAACTGTTGATCTTGAACTGTATACGTGACGTTGCTCTGGATTCCAAAAACTACATTGCAAAATTACTGATTTTTGTCCAATTTAAGAGCGTGTACATCAGTGGTTCCTTTATGGTTGGATTATGGCAAAGTGTAACTTAAGCTAGTTCCTATTTTAAGGGTTCTAGTAAGTCAATTCCAGCAGGATTAGTACACGTGATACATCTCATTACTCACAGGGGAGCAGACCTACACCTGAGTTAAGGATATTTTGCAGTAGAGGACAGAGAAGTTAATTATGAGGGAAATGCAAACACAGATTCCCAGGTCCTATTGTGTTTGCTGTAAGCCCATCTCCAGTCTAGGGATATAAAGAACTGCTATTGCCACGTGCTCCCTCCTCCCTAGGGTCTGCGTCTTTCTGGTAGACTCAAAAGTAGTGAATAACCATGGCATTTAGTATTATTTCCATGCAACTGCAAAACACGACATGGCTAAGTTTTGGCCTTATTCAAGGGCAGACAGATCTAGATATGTCTGGCTGCTTCCCCCACCATCACCCCAAAAGGTGACTTGGGACAGAGCCTTAAAAAA
>VYZM01001253.1:48855-80827 GCA_013398915.1 Dromas ardeola | reverse complement strand
CGCGGCTCGTGGCGCCTGCCCGTGGAGCGGCGGCCGGGGCCGGCCGCGCTGAGGGCTCCGCAGGTCGGCCATGGCTGCGGAGGAGTCCCGCTGCCTGCTGGGTTACCCCGCCTCCAACTCCTGCCCGAGGTGAGCGCGGGCGCCGCGCCGCTCTGGCGGGCTCGGGGACAGCGCTGACTGCGCCGGAGCCTGGCCGGGGCGAGCTCCGGGCCGGGCCCTCTGCCAGGCCCGCCCCAGAGTTACCGGCCCCGGTAAGGGGCCGGAGCTGGGGCCGGAAGCGGGAGGTGGGGACGGCGTGATCCTTGTCGGCCTCTTCTGCTCAGAGTGCAGAACAAGAAGCTGTACCTGGCCGCGTTCGCCGCTGTTCTGGGACCGCTCAGCTTTGGCTTCGTGCTGGGCTATAGCTCGCCCGTTATTCCAGAGTTGAGGAAAATCAACGATCCTAAATTGAGACTGGACAGCAGACAAGCCTCGTGGTTTGGGGTAGGTCTCTGTATGATGCATTGCAATTTTGTGATTTCCCTTGAAAGTGTAGGTCCAAGAGGATGCTGCTTATATGATGGGGTCTTACTCCTCTTGAGAATGAAGGTAAATTCAGATCCTAATAATGGAATCCAGTTGTTTTTTTTTTTAAACTCAATGATTGATTCAGTTTTTTCCTGAGTAACAGTGCTGTTATGCTCTGAAAACTCTGTTAGCCCCTATTATTTTTGGTGCTAAAATGTCTTCTAACCATTCTTGTGTTTTGTTGTTGAACCTATTAAGGGACCACAGGAAATAAACTTTTTAATAAATTAGTACAATCCATCAACATGAGGAATATGTGCTTTTTGGATACAGGCCGGACTTCAGTTTAATCAAGATAACAAATTCTTCAGGGCTTTAAAACAGTTTGAAAGGCCTGTTTGTGACTGGACAGCTTTGTAGACATTAAGAAACAGTTACTGCTGCTTTTTTTTCCTTCACTGAAAGAGCTTTGTATGTAACATGAAAATTGCAGTTCAATTTTGGCAAGTAATTTTTCTTGACTGTGTTATGATTAAGAAGTGAATGTTTCTTTTGATTTTCAAAACACCTGCATACTCTTGCACATTTTTTTAGAAGCTGCTACTTCTCAAGATTTTAAAAGAAATTGTTGTCTGTTATTTGTGTTTGTATTTACTTATATATATGTAATTTTTTTTCACTTGTTTTTTGAAGTCAGTAGTAACATTAGGAGCTGCTGCTGGAGGAATACTAGGAGGCTATATTGTGGATAAAGTTGGAAGAAAGCTGAGTCTAATGCTGTGCTCAGTACCATATGTTTTTGGATATATAGTTATTATATCTGCTCAGAATGTTTGGATGCTTTATTTTGGACGAATGTTGACAGGCTTAGCCACTGGAATTACTTCACTTGTTGTTCCGGTAAGTAAGACATTTTTCTGGGCGGGTGTGCATATGTGGTTGCTTTCTTGTTTGTTTGTGGGGTTTTTTGTTTCTTTTTCCACAGCAGTATTATAGGTGGCTTGAGCGAAGTGAGTGAGTGAGTAGTGGATTTAGAAGAAACTAATTTTTGTAGAATTATATTTTGCTTGCTTTTAATCATGAAGAAAATCTAAATAAAACAAATTTTGTTTCTTTTAGTGGCACTTTTGTGCTGTGCATTCCTGATACAGTGATGTGATCTTTCAGATTATTAGTCTCTGATTTGATTGCTTCTGTTTATGTTCTACTATAGTCTAGTAATTTTTATCTCTTCAAATTCCTCATATATAACATTAGGGGGTGGTTAGTTTTGGTGTTGTTTTTTTTTTTTTTCCTACAACCAACTGCTTCCAATAGTCTTAAATTTCATCAAACTTCTTGGTTTTGCAAATAACCTATGGCTGCCCACTCATCCTGGAGTAAAGCCAAATAGTGCCTTCTGATTCCATTTAACTGTTATCTTCTGAATATTAACTTCTCCCATGCATTTAGGAATATATGTGCAGTAGGGAAATTGAGATAATTCGTTCTGTTGTTGTCGTCTGTCTTTTCTGGTATTATTTGACCTTTTGGATCTAGCTGAACAGGTAATAGTGTGAAATAAACCATCTAGAATTCAAGTTTGTTTCTTTTCTGGCAGTTCCAGCATTTCTAGCTTTTGAAGTGAGATGCAAACTAAAAATAAAAGGATAAGAAGCACTCGTAATTAAGTGTGGAATAAATGCTCATTCTTTATCAATCTAGATCAATAAAATTTAAAAAAGATTCAGTGTGGTAGGATCTAAATTATAATCTTGTACCGCATTCTCTGTTGTTGGAAGCTTGGTTGCTTAGTCTGTTGTGGTAATTCTTTGGAGGAATTCTGTCTGCTTTACAAATGACTGCTTTCTCTTTGTTTCGCGGAGATGAGCTCCAAGTTCCCATATGTAAAGGCCTCAACCCACAGCCAACAGTAAAAGATCTATGTGACTGCAGTGATGAGGGAGGAGAGTGTCATATGTAATACCAAGTTTTTGTAGCTCTAAATTATTCTTGAAATAAGGATTATTTATTTTCCTTCTAGAAAAAGTAGGAACTGTGAAATTAGAAAGAATTGTATGTATAAATACAAGGGATTTCTTTTTTACCTATACAGCTAAACTGTAGCTGTTGACTTGGAGTCAATATATTAAAAAATAGCAGGAAAGTTTAAGTTGATCCCAAATATTGGTTGAGGTGCGATGCTGTTCATATAGTCTGTATTAAGATGAGCTGTCAGTTTTGAACTTCATGGAGAATGAAAAAATTTGCACTCTTTATGTTGAATTAAATATTTAAAACTTTCCATGCAAATAGTTTTATATGTGGCTTGGGCTATGTGTTTATGCAAAGACTGTTCCAAGCTCTAGACTGCTTTGTGATGATGCGTTTGTTTTTGCATATGGCTAACAAAAGAAGCTCTTACTAATGCAAGTTTATTCACCTTTGGGATACTGATACTGCATCAACATTCTTCTGGCTTAGGTTCCTCCCTTTTTTCCAGGGTTTTTCATAATGCCTATATACATTTCTGAGATGGCTCTTTTCTGCTTATTCCATTTTATTGAGGCTATTTTAAAGGAAGGTAGTTACTAGGAAGCACATCAGTGGTTTTTTTTTTTTTTTCAGAAATGAATTACTCATCAAGTCCTTGATCCAAAATTGGTTAGAGGTAATTATTAGATGTTTTCTCCCTATGTTTTAGGTGTATATTTCTGAAGTATCTCATCCTAAAGTCCGTGGTATGCTTGGCTCTTGTGTTCAGTTGATGGTGGTGACTGGCATACTAGGAGCCTATGTTGCAGGTATTGGGGTTAGGGCTCTAGGTTACAAAAAAGAATTAATGCATGTAATGAAAGAACTACACTGAAGAATGAAAGTAAATGTTAATTTGTTTGTACAACTAATTGATGTTTATAGTCATCTTTCTTTCCTTTTTGTTATCCAGGAATAACACTAAAATGGCGCTGGCTGGCAGTGTTGTGTTCTTTTCCATCCTGTATAATGCTATTGTTCATGTCCTTCATGCCTGAAACACCGAGATTTCTGCTGAATCAGAGCAAACGCTCAGAAGCCATAGCTGCTTTGTGCTTTCTGCGGGGACCACATGCGGACCATGCATGGGAATGTAGGCAGATTGAAGCTAGTGTTCAGGAGGAGGTGATGAGAATCTCATTTACTCTTAAAAAACCTCTTGTATGGAGATAACATCTGAAAGCATGTAGTGTAATTAAAAGGGTTTTACCAAAGCTTAGTTAATAACCTCTTTTACAAATGGTGGTCCAAACCTGTTCCCTCATACAAATGATACTCAAGAAGAGAGTGAGATTCTTTGAATCTTTTTCCTCTACCTTTTAGCTGCAACTGCTGTCACTGTTGGCTGCCATCAGTGTATATGAGAAGCAGTTGGGCTCATGATCTTGTTAATTATGATAGCTATCTAGTTTTTTGCTTTATTTAGCAATTTAGTAGGATTATTCAACACATCTAACACTGATTTCTTATTGTTTGTGTTGTATGAATGCATTTTCTTTTGCGTCTCTAAAAGCGTCATTTAGTCTCTTGTGAGATGTGTGCTTAAATAAGCAGGTCTAACCATTGAAGTTCAGTTTCTGCAAACTGCAGATTCATTCATGTTAACTTTCTCTACTAAGTACTGTCGATTTCTGTCTCTAGAATCTGAGAAAAGGGGGAAAATGCTTTTTTTGAGTTCTCGGGTATCTTCAAATGTAAACATTTTTACTGCTAAGGCACTTAGTTTTGCAAAAGGCCGGGGTGGGAAACTCACAGAGTCTGAACAGATTGAAATGTTCTGAGGAGGCGTTGTGTTGGTGATGGTTTTGTTCTTTGATTTAAAGAGATTAAATTCTTCACCAAATTGTTGCTTAATCTTTTTAACAGGGACTGAATCTCTCTGAATTTAAGAACCCCTCAATCTACAGGCCGCTTCTTATTGGTGTGGCTCTAATGTTCTTCCAGCAAGTAACAGGCATTAATGCAGTTATGTTTTATGCAGAAACCATCTTTGAAGATGCAAACTTCAAGGTAATTGGTGTGTGTTTCCAAACTGAAAAATGTCTATAATAGTTTCAGCTTAGTTAGTACTATATTAAGTCTGAAACACATAAAAAACTGACTTGATAATGATCCTGCCTGTGTCATAAGTAACAGGGTTTGGGCTTAGTGGGCTATTTTGGTTTGGTTTCTAGATACCCTCTTGACTGCGTTACTCTGGCATACTTGAACGTTCTGGGTTTTTTTGGGGGGAAGTATGTTGTGTTTTGCTGGTCTGAAACTTTGATACTGATAGAAATTCCTATTATAGTCATCTCCCTATATAAATCTTTTTTTATTAGAGTTGCAAATGCAGTGTTTCAGAAAAAGTGAAACTCTAGGGAGTAGCTGTGGCTTATTTTAAAGTTTATTAAGAGACCAGTATGTTGTCTCCCCGCACTATTAATTTCTGTGGCGTAGTTGGTCTTTTAGATTCAAGAAACAAATGCATTTGTAACACTTGATAAGTGATCCTGTTTTCAGCCTCAAAGAGCAAATTCTCCCTATCATCTCTTACTTTATTTCAGGATAGCAGAATGGCTTCTGTTGTTGTGGGTTCCATACAAGTATGTTTCACTGCTCTGGCTGCAGTTATCATAGATAAAACTGGACGAAAAGTGCTGCTTTACGTATCTGGTAAAACATGTTACTGATTTTTTTTTCAGTAAGAACACTTACTATATATAGTACCAAAAAGTGTCTTAACTGTTGGGGGAATTAAGTATTGCAATTTATGCATTTTTTTTAGTGCTTTGCTTTATATTTATAATTTGGTACAACTATAGACTTAAACTCATAAGAGGAAATTACCATGTTGTATATACATCGTAGAACCCCGTGAAACTACATATGGCTATCTTTTTGTCTTCTTACTGGGCCAGATTTTGTTTTGAAATAGCTGTGTCACTGAGACGGTTCTTACTACTGTGATTTTTCTGCTTAATGAGAGTCAGTGTTATGATGCATTCTCATGCCCAAGTTGTCAACACATGGCTATTTCAGGTAATTTATCTGTGGCTACTGCTGCTTTCATGGCGCATTGTGGTGTTTAGTTATACAAAGACTATAGTTAAAAAAATTAACTTTACATATAAATGTGCTAAAGAAAACTAATTCTATTTGCTTCAGTTGTTGTGCTGCATGCTCAGTAGTAATGACTGCTGTCAAGACTGTATTTTTGGCTAGTGTTTAGAATGCTTGTCTAGCATCTTTCACTTGTAAAGGCCAGTGCGTATTTCCAAGAACAGTATCTCTTAAGAAACACTTCTGTGAGGACCACCGGATCTTATATTTGGCTGACCAACTACATTCTGCCTCTCAGAAGAACACCCAAGTGGCAACCAGTGACAACTTGGTTATTGGTTACTTTTCAGGGATAATCATGGCTCTCAGTACTGCGTTGTTCGGGCTTTACTTTAAAATCATCCTTCCAGATCGAAACAACTCATCGAATCCTGATGTATGGTTCACTCTAAATTCAGCATCCCCAGAAAGCAGCATATCCTGGCTTGCAGTAGTGAGCCTAGGGCTCTTTGTTGCTGGTAAGTGGAACAGACTTCTAAGTAGCCATTACACAAAACTCAAACTTTCTGATGATCATGGCAATTTTGTTCCATTTTTTTTACATTATTGATGAATGGAGATGAAAGACCTTTTCAGTGTATAATGCAAAGTTGAGCTGAGCATTCACAACCCTGGTGATAGAGCTAGCAACTTAGTTAAGCCAATCCCCTGGAAAATGAATTTATACCTCCTTGTGCTAATAGTAATTGCTCAGATTAAACTGCTCTACAGTCATAGAAAAAAGTCTTTGGTAGTGTCTGAGCCACACAGTTCTGTGATGGTACAAAGCAGCAGCAGTTGGAAACAAGGTCAGTTTTTAAGCTTACCACTTCAGAGACTTTGTGGCAAGAAGTTCTGCTTGTTAACAATATTCTTCTAGTGAATTTGATGTAAAATGCCCCTAGCGTTTATCATGCTGCCCTAAAATAACTTGTTCTCTTTCCTTCTGGTAGAGGTACTGTTTTACTACCATCATCGAAGAATCTGTAGAGGGAAAACTGCTTCCCCCTTACGTGACTAATTTGGGCATCATTCAGTCTTTCCTTTAATACTGCGTTTATTCTCTTCTGTTTTTAATTGCAGGTTTTGCCCTTGGCTGGGGTCCTGTTCCATGGCTGGTGATATCTGAAATCTTCCCACTTAAAGCTAAAGGCATATCGAGTGGTGCTTGTGTGTTAACAAACTGGATTATGGCCTTCTTGATAACCAAAGAATTTAATGATTTTATAGTAAGCATCGTAAATTTACAATCTGAAGTTTCTTATAATAGGGAAATTTATTAAAGATGCTTCTGAGGGAGCCTTGAGCCACAGTCTTCTCTGGCAATACAGAACTGTAGTTGTACAGTAGTGAGCTATAATGTGGTTTTTGTTGTTTCCTCTCCCTCAGGGTTTCTTAACATCCTATGGCACGTTCTGGCTTTTCTCTGCCTTCTGCTGCCTCAGTGTAATTTTTACAGCCTTTTATGTTCCTGAAACAAAAGGACAGACCCTGGAACAAATTGAGGCCTACTTCAGAAGATCTTAAGCCTAAGGCTTTTTATATTGAGATGAAACCTTCGTATCACAAATTATGGTGCTATGGTTGAAAGTAACTGCATCACATGGCAGACATCTTAGGTACTAAACTTGCTCTCCAATGATTTTAATGAATTTTGTAAAATCTGAATTCTGTTTTTTAAAAAAATACCCATGGGGATCTGCATACTCCTGTAGTAGATCTCCCTTGTGCGCGTCTTGGACATACTCTTTTTCTTAGATTCCTGTGTTCTTTTCACCTGGTGCAGACTGACTATAATGGCCAAGAATGTTAAATATAGTGGCCAGTGTAAACTAAGGTCTAATTTTGTAAATAAATAAATTAAATTTCCTTGCTGCACTTTTCCTTATGGCACATGCTACAGTGAAGAAATGATGTAGCCTGGCTAGTATTTATTTCAGATGGCAGTACTTTACTTTTGTGTTGCTGCTACTATTTCTAGGATGCCTGACCATGGAATAAGTCTTGGTCCCAACTGCAGATGAATGCTTGGCTTTTATGGGCATTAGGGTTAAGTTGGCATTATTTTTCCTATTGCTGTGAAGTTGGCTAGGAACGCATTTGAATCACAAGAAGGGCTGTAGCTCCGTGGAGAATGTATTTTAGAATTTTGCCTTTTCAAAAGGAATTACAAGGTCTTGGTGATAGAGAGAATATACTCTTAGTCCGAAAAGGGAAAAAACCTATCTTTTGTAGTGTTAATTTAAGGGGCAAAGATCTCCAACTGGAGCAGGTCTCTGAAAGTCTCAAAGATGCCTGGAAACACAAACCAATGCTGGATTATAGTTTTTGTCAAAGACGGGTAATGCTTAAGACACGAACACCAATCTTACAGGTTATGATGTAGCACTTAAATGAATGACATCTCTGAAACAAAATTTCAAGAGAACTCAAATGGAAACAGTAATCCAGAGCTGTCTGCAATACTGTACTATCTCATGTCTTTTTAATTTCTTGTCTGATGAACCAAATTTGGAAAAGCCATTAGTTTTGCATGTGCAAAAGAAAGAAGTGAGGTCCAATTTATGGTTTATTACATATGAAGGAATAAATCATGTTACTCCTTCCCAAAGGTGATAAATGGCATTTAAAACAGTTCCAGCTGTGATAGGACTGTTTCTATTTGGATGTCGCATCTAAAACACAAACCATACACACTATCACATGACATTAAAAACAATGGTAATACATTGGCATTTAAGACAAGTGGTAGGTAAAGAATTTTTGATCACAAATGTAGCAACAGCCTTAACAATACACAACTATTAAATTTCAAAGCAGTCTGCTAACATTCAAAGACTTAGTTAAAATTGACATTCCAGGTTGGTAACACTTTTTGCATAAACCTTTAGAGACACAACATTTTCCATTCAATCAGATAAATACCTAATAGAGCTATAAATAAATATGCAGAAAATAATCTCTTAAATTTTATCTTCAAATCAGGTGCTAGTATCATGGTTTCCAATAGCAAGCAAGACTCAGTTGCAGGTCTGCAACAAAGAGAAGCAGCTAGGCGGTATACAGGCTGGTGAAGTTGCTGTACTCAACTTGCAACAGTAAAAATACTTTCTAACCTGCATGCAAGTACAGATGCTTGCTGCATACTGTCATGTGAGCTTTCGCGTATGGTCAATATTAGGTTCTCAGGGTACAATTTATTCTTCCACAAAATCAGGCTAAGCCTATCTGAGAAAAATACTGCTTTAACAGACTTAGCAAGCACTGTGCATATGACATCAACTCGTTAATGAGAATAGTATGCTACTCATTTTCATACACACAGCACAAAAATGATTCTGAAATACCTTATCACTTGCAGATGGGATTTCCCCCCCTCCCCTTGTAAGATCACATTACTTTGGATTCCTATATATGCTTAGGACTTTTAATCCCTTAAAACTTGTGGTAGAATTTACAAATATATACACATATATGTATATACATACATATGTATATGTATTAAAAACCAAATCCAAACCCAAAGGATTATATATCTCAAATGCAGACTAAGTCAACAGCTCTAGGGAAGCTGCTGCATCTGCAAGCACAAGTTATAGATCTACACCTTTAGGAAAACAAGCATGAGCTTGTATCTGTGGCTTGGTCAAATATACATAGAACAGCAGAAAGTAAACATCAGGAACAGCAACCTTGACCACACGTAACTGGTCATGAAATAGTGTTACATTTCATCTGAGTGGTACCTGTCCCCTGCCCTATTAAGAACTGTTTAAATATTTGTTCAGTTGACTGGCCTACCAAAAAAAAAAAAAAATTTGGAACTACCAGTAAATACCAAGTATTTGTGTNCAAGTGTTTGTGTGTGTATAGAAAAAGTCACATGAGGGCAGGTAGCAAACCTGCTATTCATTCTAGGTGCCACTTGCATCCTGTATGTTACTATCACAAAAACAAACAAAAAAACCCCAATGAACAACCCCTGCAAAACCAAACACCAAGAACCTAAACCAACCAACCAAAACAAAAACCCTCACACCAGCCCCAAACCAGGAAAGGACTGTAATCAGAACAGGCCCTGCTTGTTCCTTGCAAACCAGGAAACTGAAGGTATCCATCCATCTAACCTGGAATCCACATCTCTCCTACCCTGAGTAGCACCTAGCCCTTTCAAACGGCCATGAGGGTCTTTATCTCTCCTTAGAAGGATGTGTTTTGTTACTTTCAAACATCTATAAAATTTATGTGTACTGCATTGCCTCTAGAAAAAAAAGAGCTGGACAAAAACTGTTAGTCTGCAACAGTTCCTAAAGTCCAAACTCTATAGACCTTGGGAAGGGCTCATCAAAGCCTCAGCCTTAAGAGCTGCGTATTATGTGCGTGTGAAGGAATTAACTTAGCTTGTGTGTCTCCAGACTCTTGAGTCCTAGTCACGCTTCAAAGCTGTGTTGATGGTTTATATATGCATGCTGTAACGGAAATGCAGGCGAAAGATGAGCAGCTCAAAATAATGCATCCCCATTTTGGACAGACACCAAATGCAAGGACATGGCACTGAACAACCTGACACTGATGCTGTTTCGAATGGAGGTGCATGGGTGTGGGTACTGGGCTAGATGATCTGCAGTGGTCCCTTCCAACCTCAACTACTCTGTGATCCCATGCATCATTACCCATACTGGTGAGAAAGCACAAGTACATTTTAAATTAACTGCCTGTACAGTCTAATGCTTCCACCAAAGTAAATGACATTCCTGTAATTTAGTCAGACTAAGGCACAGTGCTGAAGTGGTGACAATACCATTAGCCCAAAGGGGTTAAGAGCCCTGCCTCCTCCAACAAATCCAGCATGCTGGGATAGAAAACATTTGTTGCAGAAACTTCTTTGTTATGAGTCCAGAATGACTGGACTCGGTTCAGTTGAGCTTAGCTTCATAGCAAGTGGTCAGCTTGGTGACAACTCTTCCTTCATGGAAAGAATTTCTTCCATCCATCTGTAGGAAGATTTCTCAGTATTCCTCTCTATTAGAACACCACCTATCTTACATAGCTGTAGATTCAAAGATTATCTTTTTTCTCATCCATGAGATCATCAGCCAACACCAAGAATGCAAGCTAAAAGCAGTTTTAACATAAGATGTGGAAGTAGGATGGGTTGTGCTTAGAGTGGACATGGCTACAATTTGTGCCTAAGACTACTTTCTAAGTTTTACCGAGTAGACGCATGCATGTGCTGGAAAAGCGGAAGGGAAACAACATGGCTCTAAGGCTGGAGTGAACATCCATCCCAGTAGCCTTCCAACAAGCCTTGTCATCTGACACCAGTCTGAAGTAGGAGACGTTGCACAGATGTATAAAAACCTTGCCCTTTATAAATGATGCACAAGAGCTGCATCGATGCAACCAGCTGGCTTTTAATTTTAATTAGCAGTTTGAATGGCATGAATCTAAGACAGTATTTCGAAAGAAAAAATGGCTAGAAGGTAGTTCAGAGGATGCGAACACATCACACTAAGAGGCACGTAACGGCAGTCTGATGAGACCGTTAAGAGCCAACAGAAATCACATCCTTGTACAGTGGGTATTTGTCCAGCTGTGCCAGCAATTTCACATTATTGTGGGATATTTTGTCTTTTGATACAAAAAATGTGATAAAGACCTTCATAGAATTTGGTTCTTGTGGCTTGTGTCAAATAAAATTGGAACATTATTACCATGGTCTCTGCCTTCTACCTATACTCTGGGCTGCCCTCGTATAGTAAGTAGGTAGTAAACTACATAAACATGAGCCTAAAGCCTCAGTTGCCATCTCTAGGTGTCATGTAAACCAAAAATTAGTTTGGTTTACATGACATCCCTCCCAACTTCTTTTGCTAGGTCCAGTATTATCCCTGCAAGGCACGCTGATTAATTAGAGAAGCAAAAACTCAAGAAGCTGCAGCCTTGTTAAGGCACTTACTGCGTACATTAGGAATGCAGACAGGTTATTTTCTTCCAGGGTTCAGATCCTTCCTGTCATATGAGTAATAGCCTATTAGGTCTGGTAGTTCCCATTGTGACATGCGTTAACAGCTTGCACCTGACCCATTAAGCCGAGCTACAGCATAAAATTCAGGTGGGAGGTGCGGGGGAGGCAGTTGCTGTGTTTCCCTCTTCAAACTATACTGACATCCTGTTCCAGATAAGTACCATGAAGCTAGTCCAATCTGTTTTTGTCTAGCTTAAGCAATCAAATTTAATCTGGACTCTTCCAGTCCTTTCGCTGTTTGTTAGTATTTGCTAGATGCCATCAATGCGGTGATTACAGGCAGACCTTCAAAGGTTCTCACACACACACACTCTGTCTTACTTTATGGCAATACTCTATAGCCACTGCTGTGGTTCTGGTTAAAGAAAGTAACCCTTACTTCATGGCCCCCCTTTCTATAATCAAGTCTCGGTTATCATGCAAATGCCACATCCATATGCATCCTGACTACCATCATGGCCAGTGGTCAAGCTTTCCTCATTCTTCTTGATCTCCCTAGCGCTCCATCTCTAAGGCTTGTCTTTCAGGATACCTAAATACGTGTTTGTTCAGGTAGGGTTTAGTCATGTTAAATCACCTATAATAGCACAAGTGAACATCTGCAATATAGTTAAAATCTGATATCCTAACAGTGCAAAGCAAAGTTTCCAGTTAAAATTGTATTTTAGCTAAAGCCCCAGTTTTGCAACACACTCACACAACTGAAACAAAATACTACATTGAGAAACCCATTTATGGAAAAAGGTGGTGCTTTTGCTTTCTAAAAATAGCTAAGTGCAAGCAGTGCTCCCTAAAGTGCATTCAGTAAGTCCACAGAAGCGTTTACAACTTCTAGGAGAATAAGCACCACGTGATACTTTCAGATTGATTTTTTTAAACCTTAGCTGCCCAAATAAATAGGACAGGGTAAATTAACACCATCTCTAGAAATAACATTCTCAGAAAGTATTACAAGCTCTTGCAAAGACTTTGAGCTGGCACTTCCTTTTAAATGCTTATTAAGGTTCACTGTCACACATCTATGGGTGCAAAAATACTAAAATAATAGTGGCCACTGGTTAGTACTGCTTCTGCTCCTAGATTAATTACTGTTGAAAATATTGCTTCTTTCCTTGATCAACCACTCCACTTGAGAGAAAGAAATTATTCTTTCAGGTAAGACCTTGCATCTTTTCTTAGGTGTATTATATGCAATAAATTGGGCAAAAAATACTTTGCAAAAACAGTTTTACATTCAGACAGACTGAAGCAAAAGGCACACATCTCCAGATGGTCATGCTTGGACAGAAAGTGAAACCATGACACGTGAATGGCATTACGAAATAAAATCAAGGATACAGAAATATTTCTACATATAGAACAAGAAATACTTGCTAATAAAGCTAAAATCATCAGAGCATCACGCTTTCATGAAACAAAACAAACAAACAGAAAAATGCAAACAAAACAAAACCCTTTCAAAATACTGTTTAAAATTGATTTTTGGCATAGAGGGAAGGGTTAAAAAATAATCAAGCTTTAAACATGAAACCCTGTCTTTTAACATAAAAAAAAAAGATCTAAGTGACTATTTCATCATAGAAAACTGGCTTCTTAGCAGTGAAATTTCAGTCTGGATCCAGTTAGAAAAATATGATTATCTGGAATAATGACTTACACTGTTGATGCAAGAACAGACAACAGCTAATGCTGACGCCTGCATAGGAATCTTTGTGTAGTCAGAAAGAAAAGCAGGGCTTGGGTCTTCTGCCTATAATGGGAAAATCTGTAGGTGCACTACAACAACAGTCTTCCAGTAGATGGAGAAACACAGTTGGTTTTTTTTTACTTCCAATTCTCAAGGAATATTTTGAAAGTTTGTGTTTCTTATAAAAAGTCTCTCTGCTCAAGGATTCTTAATGCCAAAACAGTTTTCAAGTTTCTTTAAAAAAAGTGCGTGGACAGGCCAGAGCAAAGAAAGCAGCATCTTCATATCTTACCTGATCTTTATAGAACATCCTTGATTCTTCGGTGAACATATCACAGCTACATCATTTCAAGGAGAGACTGCAATGTTTGGAAAGACCTTGCCTGCAAGCCTTGTTTTGTTTTGTTTGTTTTGTTTTTTTTTTAAATACTGAAAACCCAGGAGTGATTTATGTTATAAAATTCCTCTTCCCATATGACATACACTGTTGTAAAACAACTCACGATAGTAATAACAGCGATTAACTTAGCAGAATGTCATTCATGTACTTCAAATTGTAAGAAGCTCAGAAACAAGTAATACTTTTTATTTACTTCAGTTTCAGCCTAAATCTCTCATTGATTACCTACTCTTAGAATGCCACAAAAAGTAACGGTTCATTAACTGAGAAAAGAAAACATACCTACGTCAAAGATATTAGCATCACCAAATCAGGCTGAGCTAGCCAGAACAACATGGGTTCTATAAAGATTAATCACCAATACTTCCAGCCATATTTTACCACTAGAAGCAGTGTTTGTGACATTCCCATAGAGCTCACAGAGTTGTAAGAAAATGTGAAGTAAGGAAGAAAGGTTTTAAGACTGTCTTCACTTCAAGTCAATGATGTCTTCATCATATAAAGAAATAAGCTGAAATGGATAGCTAGATGGTATGCTCTCCTCCCTGTTTGATAAAGTATTGGGATCTGAACTAGTGGAAAGATGATGTCCTTCAGAATAGCTTTCAAAAGAGCTTGAGATTATCCTGCAAAGAGGAAGACAGAAGTTACTAAAAAAATACACAGTTCAGGGCAAGTAGGATCAATGGCTATTTCTAGATTCAATCAAGTTATCCTAAAGACAGAGAACACCATTAAAACTGAGTTTCTCTCTATTTTACTCTGCTGAAAATTATCAAAAGAAATGTTAATGAAGCCCCCTGCTCAAATAATTTCCAAATAGTGAAATAAATAAAATACGGTTTTACAATGCAGCAGATTTTTTGTTCATTTTGTTAATCTCAGCCTACTGTATCTTGGCTGAATTCTGCCATTACTCTACACAAACATAGATTGTGAAATCAGTAAAAACAAGAGAATGGCAGTGGGGTCAGGTAAGCAGAGCCAAACAGACAAATGCTATGGTGTTTCTTTGCAAAATTTATTGTGGAAATACCAACACAAGAGCCTATGCAGAAAACAGCAAGCGAGCCTGCACAGTGCAGATCTAGTACAATTCCTAATGACAGGCTCAACTGCAGCAGGTCCCCACAAAATCCCATTTAGTCTCACTTTGCTCATTAACATGTCTTTAGCAAAAAGTATGATCGTTTCAGTACTTATGGTATTCAGATACTCTAACACACACATTGGCATGAAATTCACATTGGTATACAAAGGTCTCAGTCAGCCCCAGGCCACCTGAGATACATACGCATGAACAGGTTGAAAAACAATCAATTCTGAAAATATTTACAGTCTAACTTAGGTTCTTTTCTAAAGCCAGTATATTTACCTGTCACTACTAGTTGATCTTACTGCTCCCTGCTTGGGGTCTGACTGTCTTCGAGGAACCTTTTTTTGCTTCTGTGCACTTTCTGCCTTGGGTATAGGCTCATCCAAGAGGCCTCAATAAAGGAATAAAAGACTTAATACTCTCAAGAGAAAATAAAGCATTCATGAAAATGTTAAGGTATCTGTTTCTGGTTTCCATTAACTAGATTCTACCTGGGTTAGCAGATGGTCATCCTTATATATGATCAGACGCTGGCTAGACTATTTGCAAATAATGTCTTCTCACAGTTTCATTTGTTTGTTTATACTACTTAATTATGAATACTGGTTGCGTGTTACAAACCTGACTCTGATGGTCCAAAGATTAGGAATTACATATTTGGCAATAGATACGTACACTGAAGAATAAGGAGAGCTTACCCAGCAATTCTTTACGTGTTCTGCTTGCAATTTCTTTAATTTCCATGCGAGATAACGATAGCGAGTGAGTAACTGGAAGAGAGGCGATTCCACTGGATGTTGTAGTAGTGATGACTTTGGGAGCCAAAGGTGACTTCAGAGGTCGCTCAATGCTTCGCCCAACCAGATTACTGAGAGGAATTTTGTACAGGTTTTTGCATGGAACTTCACCTGAAACACAGAAGGAAAAAAGAACGTTACATTTTCAGAATAGAATAATTTCTTAATACTTCCAAATGAAAAGTTACACAGAAAAGTTACATTCATTGTGCTGCATGCTTTTTAACCCAAATAACGAAGATCTCCTTTGCCCCACATATCTTTCAATATAAATAGACTAGGAGGAGGAAGAAATGCAACCGCATTGTGCAGACTTGCAATTTGACTTGGAGAGAAAAAAGAAGACTGTCTCTTGGCAATGTGATGAATCAGCAGTGGAACCAGGAAGTAAATTTACATGTCCTGAGGCTGGTACTCTGACTATCACACCATGACTCTACACTCTGTGCAATATTCTCCATGTATTTTAATATGTTACAAGTATATTGGAGCCTGGATCCCAAGTGGTTTAAATTATGTCTCCTCCTCTTAGGTGACATAAAATACCACGCATTTTCCTAATTTGCAGGAAAAAACTCCAACAACTTACCATCAAATAGCACTGCCTTTAAAAAAATGAAATTGCAATTCCTTTCTTCTTTCCCCATCAAATAGCACTGCCTTTAAGAAAATTAAATTGCAATTCCTTTCTCCTCTCCCCTTCTGCCCACAGTGCAGCAGCAGATTTAAGCCAGGAAGATATACATACATCTTGCATTATCTAGCTGATGTTCCCTTGTTTTTCCATTATTGTTCCCCTATAGACTGATTGTTCACAGATCATGTTAGACTAAATTGACTGTGCAAACTCTTTTGAGGCTAGAACTTCTTCTTACTTTTGGTTCGCAAGAGAGCTTTAACCATCCAGTGGCAGTTTAGCTTTTCTTAAATGAAAGGAATAGTGTACGTGAAATCCTAATTTTCCCCACAATATTATAAATTGTTTTGCGTATTGCCAAAGATTCATCAAGCTACTGAAGCTTAATTCCTCCCCTCCTACAGAAATGATTTCTTCAAAACAGTGCTACCATGCAATCAGAAGAGAAACTATAGGGTAAGAGCTCAGGTGCTTCATATCTGTGGATAAATAGAAAATCTCTACCTTCCAGATTCTCAGCTAGAAACTCAAAATCTTTTACCCAATCAATTTAATCTTAATAAAGATCAGCTGCACTGAGATGTGGCAGCTGCTGGAATCATCAGAGATCAGTATTCAAGCTGCCTGGAAACCATGTTACCTTCTATAGAAGAAAGAGGACATTCTGGCATCTCATAAGCTGTCGGTGTTTGAGGAGAACTCCTTGAACTCTTTTCCTTAGAGCTGCTGTCAGATGATCCACTTACTGCAGCAGTAGCTTTAAAATAAATATCTGACTGAAATGACAAATAACTTATCATTAGTACAGTGATACTTTCTTAACCATCTTCTGAGTAAGAGCTCAAATGTTTGTCCACTATGTTCTATTGCCATTATTGCTGTATTGCTGTGAAGTCAACTAGGGATGCTCACGGAAAGGTTATCCCACTGTAAGTGGAGGGAACACTGTAAATGATGTTGAGGATAGCATGTGCCCCATAAACAGTCATGTATCTCAGATCTGCATTACTATGAGCAATAAAGGACAGTGAGATCAATTCTGATTCTCTATATACTTGATATAAACTAAGTGCACACAGATGAACAGTTACCACGGATCAAGTAGCATATGCCTCAGTTTTGGTCTGTTTGGTTTTTGGCTACAGCAACTTTTTATGTGAATTAGATCCCAACATATCACAGAAATAGTCAAACGAGATTTTCCTGTGTCTTACCCTTGATGCTACAAGTTGAAGGTCAGGCACAACTGCTGTGTGGACTAAGTTCCCATTCACCACTAATCGGATCTCAATGGAATCAGTAGTGAAGGCAAGGATATAAGGAAAAGCACAGACTGCAATGAAACAAAAATTATTTGGCAAGGAAAAATGGTTAATGTAAATGTTTCTTGGATGCTCCATGAAAACTGTTCTTCAGTATCTGACCTCCTCTGGCATCTCCCTTTCCTGTGAAAAGGGCTGTCTAACATAGTGATGGACATTGAGCTACATCAAGCCTGAAGAAAACTTCACTTTCCATGCCTGGCAGAATGTAAACTGAATGGAAAATGAAAAACAGAAAAAAGAGAAAGGAAAAAAAGTTCAGCAAAGGAAGAACTCAACACCAAGGCTCCACTTTTTAAAATAGTCATTTGCAGAAACTTAGCTAAAGTTGCATCACGAATGTAACATGCTTATTCCTAGCACACATACTGTAATTCCACTAACAGCCAAGTGCAAGCCTAAATGGTAATGAAAAAAACAGCCATCTAGTAAAAAGAGATACTTTCTTACCAACAGCATAAGGAACTTGATTCCAGCTGAAGTTGAAGTCATAAGCTGATGGCTGGATCAGTGGACAACCTCCATTGAAAGGATATACCTTTCTGTATTGGCAAACATCTGTAACAAAAAAAGAAGCATCCATCACCTTACACTGCAAGTGACAAAAGCCAACTTTATAGGCAGATATGGCAGAAATGCAGGGCATTATCTACATAAATGTTTGATTATGTGTAAGTCCCTCTACTTCTAAACAGATAAGGGAAACGTGCTTCCTCTGTGAACAGAGCATTTGAAAGATGAAAATAGAAGACCTACATTTTAATAAGTTGTCATATTTCACAAAGTATTACTCTGTTTCAACAGTTATCAGTTCCTTACCTTGTCTATGAATAGAGGAATAGCCAACAAAACTTCAGAAAGCAGTGTCAGCAGAACTCTACCTCTGTCAGTATCATAGAATCATAGGGTTGGAAGGGACCTCTGGAGATCATCTAGTCCAACCCCCCTGCCAGAGCAGGGTCACCTTAGAGCAGGTTGCACAGGAACGCGTCCAGGTGGGTTTTGAATGTCTCCAGAGATGGAGACTCCACCACCTCTCTGGGCAGCCTGTTCCAGTGCTCTGCCACCCTCAATAAAGAAGTTCCTCCTCATGTTGAGATGGAACTTCCTACACTCCAGTTTGTGCCCATTACCTCTTGTCCTGTTGCCGGGCACCATTGAAAAGAGCCTGGCCCCGTCCTCCTGACACCCACCCTTTAAGTATTTGTAAGCATTAATAAGGTCACCCCTCAGCCGTCTCTTTTCCAGACTAAACAGACCCAATTCCCTCAGCCTTTCTTCGTAGGAGAGGTGTTCCAGTCCCCTCATCATCTTGGTAGCCCTATGCTGCACCCTCTCCAGCAGTTCCCTGTC
The DNA here is from genome assembly GCA_013398915.1 of Dromas ardeola. Taxonomy (NCBI): domain Eukaryota; kingdom Metazoa; phylum Chordata; class Aves; order Charadriiformes; family Dromadidae; genus Dromas; species Dromas ardeola. The sequence continues at coordinate 61,906 of VYZM01001253.1, read as the reverse complement.
CTTCTTGAGCTGGGGAGCCCAGAACTGGACACAGTACTCCAGGTGTGGCCTCACCAAGGCAGAGTAGAGGGGGAGGATGACCTCCCTCGACCTGCTGGCCACACTCTTCTTGATGCACCCCAGGATGCCATTGGCCGCCTTGGCCACAAGGGTACATTGCTGGCTCATGGTCATCCTGTTGTCCACCAGGACTCCCAGGTCTCTTTCCACCGAGCTGCTCTCCAGCAGGTCAGCCCCCAACCTGTACTGGTGCATGGGGTTATTCCTCCCCAGGTGCAGCACCCTACACTTGCCCTTATTGAATTTCATAAGGTTTCTCTCCGCCCAACTCTCCAGCCTGCCCAGGTCTCTCTGTATGGCGGCACAGCCTTCTGGGGTGTCAGCCACCCCCCCCAGCTTTGTGTCATCAGCAAACTTGCTGAGGGTGCTCTCTATCCCCTCATCCAAGTCGTTGATGAATATATTGAAGAGGACTGGGCCCAGTACTGACCCCTGGGGAACACCACTCGTCACTGATCTCCAACTGGACTCTGTGCCCCTAACCACGACCCTCTGAGCTCTGTCTTTCAACCAGTTTTCTATCCACCTTACTGTCCATTCATCTAACCCACACTTCCTAAGCTTCCCTATGAGGATGCTGTGGGAGACCGTGTTGAACGCCTTGCTGAAGTCAAGGTAGACCACATCTACTGCTCTCCCCTCATCTATCCATCCAGTCACACCTTCATAGAAGGCTATCAGATTAGTCAGGCAGTAAGGACTGCCCTTCAAGCAGCCACATGCTCGCACAGTTTATGTTCTTTGAAGACTGTTATACGCACGGGACATCACAGATATCAACGAAAAAAAAATATATATGCAGATTGATGTATTACTATTTTTGGTCTTCTCTAAATACTTACAGTTATAACACAACAGTAGGCCAGCTTCACCATCTTCATATACATCAATAGCTGCAACAAAATTAACCTGCAATGATAATGGGAAAAGGTAATGAACAGGCAAGGGATACTGAGGTTGTTACAACCAGGTTTTGACTAACAAGCAATACAATCAGTTGGGGGAGTGCATAACTGCAGATAAACCAAAAAAAAGGGAGGAAAAAAAAAAAGAGAAGTGATTTTTCAAATGCAGCCTCTTTTGTGATTAATTTTCAGGACACTTTCAGGATGGAAATCAATTTCTTTTGTATTCAATTCTGTACAGTACTGAGCATTCAATACCACACACAGAGTATACAGCAATAGAAACTTAGGTAACTTATTTGGCAATATAAATTTTGGGAAATGGTGTGATTTCAGGACAGCTGTGAATCAACACGATATGCTAAAAACAACAATTCTTTTCAAAAAGTGAAATCCAAAAAGCTCCATTGCACATGATGACTAGAAGAAAGATCAGATGCACCAACTACTGGTTCAAAACCACTAACACTCACAGAGGTCAACAGGGATGTACTTAAGGATTACTGAATAGGCTGAATTTAGGAACTGAGAACCAATGCTGGATAAACTACAGCATTTTTTACATAGCATAGGCTACATACATTCTCATCTTTCAGCTCTGCATTTGCCTTTTACAGTTACATTAAAAAAACCCAAACCAGCCATAAAAAGTAGGGTATCTGTTCTGTGTCCAGTTCTGGGCTCCCCGGTTCAAGAAGGACAGGGAACTGCTGGAGAGGGGACAGCAAAGGGCTACCAAGATGATGAGGGAACTGGAACACCTCTCTTATGAAAGAAAGGCTGAGGGACTTGGTTTTTTTTAGTCTGGAAAAAAGACGACTGAGGGGGGATCTTATCAACACTTATAAATACTTAAAGGGTGGGTGTCAGGAGGACGGGGCCAGGCTCTTTTCAGTGGTGCCCAGTGACAGGACAAGAGGTAATGGGCACAAACTTGAGTATAGGAAGTTCCATCTCAACATGAGGAGGAACTTCTTTACTTTGAGGGTGGCAGAGCACTGGAACAGGCTGCCCAGAGAGGTGGTGGAGTCTCCGTCTCTGGAGACATTCCAAACCCACCTGGACGCGTTCCTGTGCAACCTGTTCTGGGTGACCCTGCTCTGGCAGGGGGGTTGGACTAGATGATCTCCAGAGGTCCCTTCCAACCCCTACCATTCTGTGATTCTGTGATTCTGTAAAATGAGATTGTATTAGTGAAACAGGTAAGATTACATTAGACAAATGCTTCCCAGACCACAGCATTTACTGCTTGGGCAGGGAGAGGGCCTGGAGACCAATTCCATGAACAGTGGTTCTTTGACTTTCCTTTGCACAATAAGCTAGATATTCACCTCTTGAGTTAAGATTGCTGTATAGGTCAAGAACTGTTAGAAAGACTTGGAAGTTTATGTATCTATACCAAATGCATTTTGACCCATCCTTTGTAGTGATGGAAAGCCATTTCTACTGTTACCTATGGAAATAATTTGGTGTCCCATTTCAACATCACAAAAATCACTGCCTCAGCTCATATTAATTGTCTGCCTTGTTTGTATTCTCAAAGGAAATAATGATTCCTGGGGAGAAGAGGAACAGGGGGTGGGGTGCTGGTATACTTCTCCATGCCTATTCTTTACTTATAGTTCCTCCTCATCCAGATTAAGACAGAATTCCAGTTTACGCTGTATGTACCATGCTAGAAGTACCTCTTCATCATCAGAGCTTAATAAAAATACAGATGATTTAAAAAGAAAATAACCTACCGTCAAGATCCACCAAATGAAAAGAGTAGTCCCTTTATCTCATTATGAGGAAGAGAGTCAGTTAAAAACAACAAAAAAAGATTAACTGTGCAAAATTTTCCATTTTTTTGTCTAAAGCTATACGTCCACATCCATACTTAGAAACAATTAAAATTATCTAATTTTCAGAAATGCTGAAGATCGTTATCTTCCCAGCAGCTGGAAATACTGGAGCTCTTTTCTGAAAATGAGGGCATTTGCTTAAATCCCAACCCTATATCCTAGTTAGAAAGATTCCATTAATTTATTAGTTGACTGGGCAGCAGTTTCTTAAATAGAACTAAAAGCTACGTGTAAATATTTTAGCCTTAGTACATGCAAATAGGCAAATCTGAATGAGATACTGGTGGCCAACAACTGAAGTTATTTTGTTGCAATTTGTTAAACAATAAAATACTGAGACCACAAAAAAAGAAAATCAAAAGACTAAGAAAGAAGAGAAATAATTTATGCTGACAGCAATATTCCAGAGCCTGAAACACAGGCTCCTTCATAACGTGTCACATCTTGTAACTACTTCTTTTGGGAGCGATTACTATCACGTACCCCAAAAGGAACAAATATCTTGAGTGCCCTAAAGCAGAAGTTAGGTTATAGAAGTGAAAAGTGAGAGATACGAGGATCTCCATAAATTACACTCCCAGCAGGTCAGCACAGGATGCACTGAGTCTGCACGAAATTATGTTCAGTGTGGTTCTGCAAGAAAATAGTTTCAATGATGAAAACTTACCTTGTTTGTTTCAACATGGTGCAATCTATAGGACTCCCCAGTACTCTCATTAACTAAATCAAACTGATGCCGATACGCCACACAGATCATATTGTCACTGTCTTCAGTAGGTCCATCCACCAGCGTCATAACCACTGGAGGGTCCGAAAGGCATATTTCCTATAAGGTAAATAATAGAATTATTCTCTTTTTCAAGTTCCTGCTGTCGTTGCTGCAAGTACTCCATGAATTTAAAGAGATGTGCTCTAAGCACAGAAACATGAAACAAGAAGCAGAAGCTTAATTAAAAAAATCTGAAAGATTTCTTTGGCATACATATGATGGAACCCCAACATATGGCTTCTCGCTTTTGTCTGGAGATTCAGGAAGATAAAAATGCGTGCTCTTTGTCTTTCCCGCCTCCCCCTAGCTGCACGCTGCCCAGTCTGCTAAGGTAATTAGTAATTAGATTACACATACCCGGATGTACTGGAACTCCTCTACTGGAGATTCAGATGACGATGGCACAGAGCTGCTGGTTAAACTGTTGCATGGGTTATATTTCTTTGTGACGAGAAGTAGTTTGTTCCGAATAGCCACAACAATCCTCAGTTCACTGCCATGGTGAGTATTAATGGCATACAAATGGCAGCCTGAGGAAATAATACTCTAAATTTTAAGCGTTTAGGGTAGGGTCTACTTTTTTTGTTCTGTATTTATACGATGATTAGTACAATGGGGCTCTGATGCATGATTTAGCAACACAAAATTAGAAACCTCCCAATAGGATAACATTAATTTCTAGAGAAAGACAAAAGGCTATGGCTCTTTTAAAATCTACTTTTCCCCTTTCCCCTTCTGCAAGTAAAGACTAAATACATGGGGTTTCACTATTCTGCAGGTTTCAGGTTTCCAAAGCACCTTGCTTCTGAAAACCAGAAAACATTTTTGTCTACTAAAATAATCAGCAACACCTAAACTAATCTAAGCAGTACTATTTAATGGAGATTTGCCTGTGTTCCTCCACCTTAAAATGCCCTTTATTTCAGTCTCACATCCCTGCATAATTCTTCTCATGTCCCTCAGTCCTGAAAGCAACATTATCTATTTTTCTTTAGAGCTTTTAATCAGCAGTGATTGCCTACTAACATGGTATTTACAAAGTTCTAAAACATCATGCTGGACTACACCCGACTTATTTTCACATACAAGCTTAAGAAAGTTTGAATTGACTGTCCAGAGAAAAAAACCGAAGGTGAACACCTACAACTGCCTCAGTTAGTCAGGAAGTTAATAAGCCCCTGGCAACTACAGGCATCATACCACAGTGAATGTTTTTAACACAGGATAATAAAATCACCTTTTGTTCTCTCCAGTTTATTTTCTCTGCAGTCGTATTTGCTCCTTATCATTTGCTTCGTTTCTATATCTTTTTGGACAGCACTGAGTCTGAAGACGAGGATACGAGAATCTTTCCCTGAAGGGTGAGGAAAGCCAGGAAACAAGAAGTTAAAAAAAAGATGGTGGTAGTTTGACATTAATACTTCCAAAGAGAAGCAGCACCTAACAAACAGAGCAAAGATACACAAAGCATACTGCTTCTCTGGGGATGAGCTGCAACGTTGTACAAGACTGCTTATGAACCCTCTAGGGTTTACAATCCCCTCCAGTTCAGTAACCGAGTTTCCCATCAGGTGGTGCTGCAGCAAAGAATGATACAAGAACTTCAAAACAGTGAAATATATGCTATTTCGCAGATACACAAAATTTTGCAAGACAGCGAAAATATAACAGATATATAAACTACAAAGCAAGAGTAAAAGGGTTAACTTTAAAAGCTGGAACCATGCAGCTGCGCAGCTGACAACTGGATCCTTAACAGACTTTGAAACCCTTTGAGATGCAGACTGGTTTTGCTTATTAGTTCTTCAAAGGTAGGCAAATTACGTTCAAGGAATATTCCAACTGCAAAAATAATACAGTATGTTTCCCACAAAGACAGATATGAGTGGAATCTACAACCCCTAAATTTAAAACAAATAAATAAATGATGCACTACTACTTGCAGCTGGGAAATAAGCAACTTAAGAGTAGTTTCTTATCTAAGAAACCAAGTATCTTAAAATGCAAGCAAGGCAAGATTTTCTGACAAAGGTGGACTCTTTTACTAGACTAGCTGGAATGGCTGGAAAAATTAAGCATGCTTTCTTACTATATAGTTGGCGTGGATCCCACCATAAAGGCAAAAGCAAAATCATAGGTCCTGCCTTCGATGTTGAGAGAACAGCAACATGAACCAGGACATCTGACTCCTGGCATGACCTTCTTTTCCCATAGCAAGTGTAAGAGAAGAGAAGATGCAATGCTTCCTTAAGTCTGCCACAATTTGAAATGTTGAGGAATCCGACTCAGAAAGCAAAATCTTACTGTCAACACTGACTAAAGGAAAACAAAATATATGCAATCCTTCTCTGTTCAATAATGTGTGCACACAAGAATCTGTGCTTCCGTGAATGAGTTCCTGGAAGAAAAATGGCAAGCAATATTCACACCCTTTTGTAGGGAAGGACAAAACACATGAGCTAAGTCAAATGTTCAAGAACAGTGTTACTGCTCTCATCAATTCAGTCACTCTTTGGACTTACTCCTGCCTTTGGTGTTTAGTCGGTTATTCCAAACATAACCTGAAGAATCTGGCATCAGAATCTGGCAAATTCCTCAAACAAGGAAAGATCGTAAATATAGTTTTCTGTTGTGGGGACAAATCTTACTAGTCAGACATACATCAAGGCATAGAAAAAGCATGTCTTATACCTGTAATGTCAAACAAGTTGCCAAAAGACAAATTACGCTGTAGATTTACAGCGAGTCAACTAGCCCATGCTTTAAGTCCCGGTAATACTAGGCTGCTCTTTTCTAAAGCCTTTCTCCTTTTGATGAGTAAGGCTGCCTATAAGGTGTTTCCCACTCTATCTGAGAATCTCCTTGACTTCTCTGAAACCATCCTTGCCCATGGCACTTGACCAGCTAACATCTTCCATGCTAGATGCAATCACTTTGGGCTTGGCTAGTGATGATCACCTGATAGTGACACGGCAAAATATGAGCTAGAGCGCTGCAGAAGCAACTGAATGGGCCTCTGTAGCAACCTGTAATCCAAAATTTTCTCAGTAAACAAGAGTGACTTTTGATAGCATTCCAAAGGACTAGGGAAATCAAGACGAAAATATATAGGAGGCTCTGATTTCACTTCAGAAAAGGCATAAGGCAGAGTCAGTATTAGAAATACGACACTCGGTGATCATTGTATCATCAGAGTTTCCTGTTAACACAGTACTAACCCTGCCATCAACCTTTGTAATAACTACTTATGATTGCTTATAATTATACGGTATCTGCTCAGAAAGTCTCACAGCTTGTTGCCAGCTCTTGGAAAGTGCAAATTATAATCCCACGCCCAAAACTGGATGGCTGTGGTTGCTGCCGAGCAACTGATTGATTGTTTTTGTCAATCTAAAATCCCTAATAAGTTCGTGGCATCTTTATTTAGGAAAGGAATCAAGAGTGGCTCTCAAATTCATGAAACATTTTAATGCTATGAAATGAGAAATGTAATCAAGGACTTGCCTGTTCACCCACTGTTTTATAACTACTGCACAATTCTTGGTGCTGCACGTGAGTGTTTTCAAACACCACCACATACATAAAAACATACACATGACCAAACACCTTAAAATGTTCTTCCATTTCTACCAACTTTGATTTTAAGCTAAAGCAGCTATTGACACAACCTAGAGGAAGGCCATCTTTCCTGATCTAGAATTAGCTGTAATTCTTATGACTACCAACACTTGCACTGAGATTGGAGATGGTTTTTAGTGCGGCCGTTCAAGACTGAAAAAAGTTTATTCTAAATTTATTAACATTTTCTCCGAAATTCTGCCTCTGATTAAGTAGTTGCTCCTCCCGTGATAACTGTAGTGTTCAGTCTTTGTACCTGAGATACTTTTTCAGCTAGATATTTTATAAACATTCTTGGTGATGCAGACAATTCCAAAACGCTACAACTGTGTACGCACAGCAAAACTCAAGAACTTTTTCTGGCCAATCTGAATGTCTGCATTCCTCAAACCAAGAAATGGCTGTAAACATACAGACATAGGGGGGAGCAAGTATTACCACCTAAATTAAGTGCTGTTATTTTGGGGGATTATGCCAAACTTCAGAAGACCTTTTATGCTTCCATCAAACATGCCATATTTACCGCTATGAAGATGCTATGTGTCTGCTGCAAAGAGTAACACATGTAATAACTTCCTTCTCAGGCAAACATTTCACTATGAAGGCAGAACAATGACCATTGCCTTCACTGGAATTGGTTTGATATGCTTTTAAAAAGGAATTTAGGTTTAAATCCCCATAGGCCATGAGATGCGCACCCCACAGGTTGACACTAAGCCTGCCTTTCACCTTTCCCTGTGGTTCAAAATAGCTCTGGTTCTTTGACTGGTGCATCCTCTAGGATGCGTCACTCCTCTCTCACAACACTAGTTCTTCTGCAGGTGTTTCAAACAACCCCATTGTAGCATTGGATTTATCTGTGGCTGCCTATAAAAGTGACCATCATCTGAGTGGTTTTAGTTTTTCTTAACCTCCTACAGACTTGATTCTTCCAAGCGAAGCACCTCTTCCTCATCCCCCCTTACCCTCATGTCTAGGTATTTCATAAAATGAAGCTGGAACAAAAAATAGGTGTTTGGAGGACAAAACAGACCCATTTTCATGCCTTGCCTCTCATTACTAGGACAAATTTAACCAGCAGATGTCCCAAACAACCCTGCTGCAGTGTTAGATTTAACTGTGTCTGCGTCACAACATAGGCCATTGCTACCAAAGCAATTTGTGCTGCCATCATTGGTAGCTGCTGCATTGGTGCCTTCTTCAACATCTTCTCTTGGAATGTTGACCTGAATAAGCTGTTGCTGACAGTTAAGCTTAAAAAGTTAACCTTGTAGCGTGTAACATTTTACCCTAAAAACTCACAGTCTTTGAACTCAGTTTATAAGCTCAGTGTGAACATGCTTTTGCTCCTCTAACTTACTATTTTTCTCATTTTTGCTGCTGAGGTGTAATCTGAAAGTGGAAGGCAAGCATGGTTATTCTTCCATCCCAGGTCTTAATTTCATTATGCTATGCAAATACAAAATAGGAGGCCAGAATTCTAGCAAGTGTGAAAGAACTTTCTCCTAAATGCTTAGAAAAGCATCCATATCAAGAGTTAAAAACCTCTACAATTTTTTGCATGAGTAATGTTTGAAGTTTCATGAACTGATGCCAGTAATACCTTGTTCTGTTATCTCAAAATGCCTGTTTACCCCTCTCTCTTCAGGTTTAACCGAACAGTACAATGTTTTGACAATTAAATGTAATAATCTTTTCTAGAAGCTTCACAAACTAAGCTTTTCAGATCTTCAGAAACTTCAGGTGTCTTGAGAGAGAACTGCAAATGGCTCTCAGGTAGTTTGAGCCAGTTCTGCAAGGTTCCAGGGTGAACTTCATCAGGTACTGCCAAACTGGGCAACTCCCAATGATACACGAGGAACCATGTTTTACCCTTGCACCCTTGTTACTTCAGCCAATACTGAGAAAACAGAAATAATGTGGTAAAAAACAATAATCATATTTGTAATTCTTTTTTTCTGTGTTACACAAAGATTCTGTTCTTGCTTTGTATGTGTTCACTTTGTGACATTCAATCACAGACTATTGGGTAAAAAGTACCTCACTGAAAAAGTGCATGTTTTATGAACATTTAATGTTCCAAATAAGGCAAAAAAGGAAACATTGTCAGTCCAAACAACCAGAATGTGGTGACAATTAACAGAATAAGACACATTTGGTAAAACAGTGACAGCGTAATTTCCCCACATTTTTCACAACTGAATAAACATGTAATTCAGTCAAGGAGATTTCGAAAGAGTGTTGAGTTCCTACAGTGGCTGACAAAAGACCATATGACCAATTTCAGGCTTGCCTTGAAGGAAGCATGAATGAGCATTTGGGTATTTTCCTCCACCAGCCTTTTGTAAAGTAACAGCAGTTGCTGCATGTGCCATCTATGTCTACTTGCATCTAATATACTTGCCACTGATAGACATGATTACCTGATAAGACATACTACCCAGCACCAGCCACATTCATATGAAAATCAAAGAACAGGGACCTCTCCTACCTTTGTCTGTTCGGGCAATCAAAAGATCCAGAGCTTCCAACACATGCATCTGCTTTATTTGGAGAGTTTTATCAAATACTTGCACTGATGGCTGATCATCTAAAAAAAGAAACACACACAACTATTCAAATTCCTGCTAAAATTTGCTAGTCATCGGTTTTGATCTAATTCTTTCCTGTAAGAAGCACCTTGTTTTTTTCTTATGAAAATGAAAAAAACCTGCATAAAGCTGCTATGCATACCACAGCATCATAGCCAATTCTTCCTCACGGGAGAGTTTTATCATTGCCACGGATCAGATTATGCAACTGGAGCCTAAAAGGGACCTTCCTTTGGAAAGTTTTAGAGTTTTCACCAAGAATAACTTAATTCCCTCAGTCCTGCTGACCTTATGTGGCACACAGAAGATAAGGGTCAAATTAGCAATATCATTGAGGAAGCAGGCTGTCATTGTCACATAAGCCTTTGGCTTCATGCTCGCTATCATCAAGGGCTAAGAAATCCAGACAAGCCATTTAAACACTCCTTGAGCTTGGTGTGACTTCGTAAGTCTTTTCAGATGGTCAAGAAAACAATATCTGAAATAACAAAATATTCAGAAATCTGCATTAACATTGGCTCCCCAATATGGCTTGATTCTGGTGCAGAGACAATTTTTGCAACTACGTTACATAAGTGTAATAAATTCACTTGAATTGGTAAATATCCCTGTAGATGAAGACCTACAAACACCTGGACAGAACTTATGCACATACATTTTCAAGAAAATGGTCAGATACATAAAAATTGACACAAAAACACCGTATCATTTACTAACCATCTATTAACAAGATGCCAGCATCTGTAGAAACCAGCAAGGACTGGCCCCAAGAATCTGCACAGACAATCTCATGAGGAAAATTACTGCAGAAAGATTGAGATTCCCAAGGCTATGAAGTAACATAAGGGATACATATTAAGTACACTAAGAAATACAGATCATACAGACACAGAATGTGATGGACAATGGCAAGTAATAACATGTAAATGCTTTCGGGATGCATTTCCAAACAGCATATTTTTTGAATTTGAAATATCAAAATTTAGTTAATTTTCTTGTAGAGGAAATACTCTCCGTATTAATTGGGTTTGGAGATAATAAGTGTAAGATACATTCCTGAAACACTAGAATTAAAACACATGCAGCTGATACTCAGTGCAATCCTGGAAATACTCAATATGTATTTTATTTAAAAAAACAAACTATAGACTTAAAACGTATGTAGCACCATGCATATGCAATTTGCTTATATTTTATGGCTCAGTTTGTGACGTTTAGTCACTAGCACATGATACAGTAAAAACTGCCTTTCTGCCAAATTGTTCTTTCATCGTGTGTTCTCTGTACCTGCCTCCCAGAGTCTGCCCCTCCTCCCCCAATTTAAATATTAGCTGAAGTCTCTGAAATTCTAGAAGCACTTCTGAAGCTTCTGTATACAAGATGCATGTAGAAGAGTGTGGTTTGCATCTTTCACTCCCCAATGCCCTTGAACAAAATCTGGTACTACAGGAAATAAACACACAACTGAATTTCATTTTACACGTGACGCAGAAGTTAAAATAAAAGACAACTGCATATGGACAACGGCATTTTCATCAAATATGCTCAGATATAAAAACATCCACACTTGCTTTAACTTGAGAAGTGCTTCTGCCTCCAGGCTCATCCTTTATTAATTGGATATTGGCTGCAGAATCACTTTGACACTACACATTTCATCTTTGCTGCTACAGCATCTAATTACGAAAGTAAATAAACAGTATGCAGACCTGATATGCAATGCTATACTTGATAAAGTTTTATTTTTTCATAACTCTCCTCAGACAGACAGGTTCACTCACCTCCTTTTTACAAAAGCTTGTGGTTGCCAAGTTAGCTGTGGCATCCCCTTTCACAGTGGTTTTCAATTTCAATGCCTAATACAAACAGATGTTTTATTTAAATTGAGTTTTTGTCAGCAACACCCAAGCTAAAGACTATAAAGAAAGGACAATTTAGGACTACAAAATAACTGCAGTTTAGAATTCCTATCACATTTTAAGTAATAAGGAAAGAAGCAGCATTCTGTATATCCTGAACAAAACATATGCCAAGGACACAATCGCAGCATCACTAATTCTTCAACTAGAAGTAACTAGAAGCGAGCTGATTCTGAAAGGGTGAAGCACTCTAGATAAACACTGTATAAACACAGTTTGAGTGAGATACAGTGTGTATCTATTTAAGGCAAAGTTCAGAAACTACCTAAACCAATTTTACTGCCCAAAAGTTTGCCTACCATCATGCACGGTCTCTGTGAAATGGCAGTAATCAGCTGCATGCCCTATTTGCTTATTTGCATTAAGCATGGCTGTCAGCTTACAGACACACACAAAATACTTCATTGCATTAACATCTTAATTTCATCCCACTAGTCAGTAGAGATCACCTTGACAATAAATAAGATTTAAACATACTGCTGAGCCAGTCATCAGTGAGTTTTATTTACCATCTAAAAATCCAACTGACTATAACTAAGGGACAGAGACATTCACAGAGTTTGGCAAGAATGATTACAAGCTACTTGTAGGGCATGTTTTGAAATGTGTTCAAACATACAGTTTGTAACTCAGCGGGTTTAGTGAAGGGAAACATTTAAATGTGAAAATAATCTCCAAGAAAAACACAAACAAGCAGCTATCTATGAATCTTTAACCCACATATTAGATCTCCCTTCAATGAAAACCATGCTGGGGATGGAAGTCTTGTTTAAGAAATGGGTCCCAACTAGATTTGTTATGTGAGTGTCCCATCAGTGTCTAACTTGGGGGGTGGTGGAGGGGATCAAGCCTGTAGGTTTCTATACTTTCAATAACCATGATTTTCTTTAACTTCTGTAAAGCAATTAGTAAACTTAAGGAATTAATCATCGGTTACTTCTGTCTGAATATTACAAACACATTCACTTTTCCTTTTTTACACCTGCCTAGCTATTTCAAGGTGGTTGGGGAAAGGGTGGGCAAAGCACAGAGGAGTGGACTTCGCAGCCAGGCCAAGGCAAGCTTTAACTGAGATTCTTTTGCACCAGCTCTCAACCACCTGGCTCCATTCTCTACCTTTAACTGGATCTGGAACTTCTCAGACTCTTCCACTCTTACGCTTACTCAGATGAAGAAAAGGGAGGGAAGGGAGGAGGCTTGCGTTTTGTTGGTGGGGGGTTTTTTTGTTTGTTTCATTTTTTTCTGTTTTGGTTTCCTGCTCTGTTAACTCCTGCTGAGTTAAATCAACTCAGAAAAGAGGTATTCTTAAGATAAGCAGCAGAACCATGTCACCAGTCCAGGAACA
>VYZM01001253.1:15470-34580 GCA_013398915.1 Dromas ardeola | reverse complement strand
ATTCTGACAATTCACACACGTCTAATTTCCAACCTTCCTAAATTCTTTGAGGTAATAATAATTGCAGCACTGAAGATCTACAAGTCATTTGAATAACAGAATACTCAATCACTTCTCAGTCAATCAATTTTGACCTTCTTCGCAACTGTCTTTTGTACCATAATAGAGATGATATGATGCATTTTCTTCTAAAAAACATCATGAAATTTTCAGCATTAAGTGTAATATTGAGGAAAAAAATATAGCAAAGGTCCTAAGACTTACATTTCCAAAATATTAACAGGAAAAAAAAAAACACAAAAAACACAACAAGAGAGAGAACCACATACCTGCTGCTTGTTCTCTCTAGAATATGGTAGCATGGTTGAAACATGGAACATAATTTCATGCCCTTGAAAAACTGTATAGATGGAACAGGTTCCTGTTGTATCATCTGCAAGGGAGCACAACATTCTCAGCAGGAATATGTCCTTTAAGTTTTCTAAAGATCAAAAGTATTTCAGGTCCATCTACCAAACCTTCTTTAGCCATCCTTTTTTCTTATTCATTTTAGAAAATGTCCATGCTACTCGTTTTACGTGGGTCCAAATCCGAGTTTGCCACCACATCTGCATATTCACACACTTAAAACCTATGACGTCCTTCACTAGCCTCCTGAAATCACACACGGTTTTTCAAGCCATGATGCCCGCCATGATGCCCTACTATCACAAAGCAAGTAACATCTCAGGTTATTCTTCACCCCACTCCAATATAAAATGAAACCGCTCACCTTAAAAATACAGATCATATAAATACTTTTCTTTAACTGTATTGCATACCAGTGATTTAAGCTAACCTGACCTTTTCCTGGTGAAGCACAGCATTTAGCATGCACATAAGGAAGTCTTTTTTGGGATTCTATTATTTCTACAATACATACGATATACGCATGCAATAAGCAAAACCATTTATATTGCAGCCCCTCCACTTTTTTTGCTTCAGATGAGCTCTTACTTTTAGTGTCCAGTCCTCCTCTGTAGCCTGTCCAGCCTTTCAAAGTAATTGTGTCACCCAAGAGATGCAAAAATCTTTGAAAGCTTTCACTTCCAATTTCTACATGTGGAAGGGAGAAACATTACAACAGAAAAGCACATGTAGTAATAGAACACCTACAAAAAATAATCAAAATACAGGAACAGGTCCTGCTCCCTGGACATGAGGACCAAAGTTTCAGCTGAATTAGTTTCTCCTCATGTCATCCAAACATTCTACCTTTGCAGAAACGGCATCCCAGCCTTGCAGAATGTGCATCATCATGTGGCATTAAACAGTGACCTATTTTGGCAACTCCAAGACACTATTCAAGTGCATAGAAGAATGTGATCATGCTGCAAAAATGTAAGAGTGAAAGAACTAGAAACAAGAAGTGACTCTGCAGGTAACATGAGTCGCCTCCTTCAACTGCTTCCTTTTCCTAAATCTTACGTTGTGTAGTCTATTTCAAGAAAAGAAATACCAATATATTGCAAGTTGTAATAGTAGGTTTCCTCCAGCAATCTTTTACAGAAATAGAGGATTCTATGCTACAATTTTTCCTCCAACACAAACATGAAAACCTATCTAAACTACTGTTCACGTAACCACCACCTCCCTTCTGGCTTCCACATGTAGGCACTATCCTACATATTTTTATTTAGATGAATAAAGCAATTAAGAAAAAGGGGAAAAACTCACCATTGCTGAACATTTCATCATCTGTAAGCTGCCCATCCTTAGCATAGAGGACTCCAAATTTAAAATTCACAGATCCCTGAGAAATAAAACCAAATATTATATGATAAAGTAATCAAACATAAGACCTAAAATAATGTTTTCTCTAAGGACTTTCATATACGTACCTTTGTATACATCCTACACATGGGAGTATATATTTCATACCAACTCCATTACATGCTCAAGTAGCAGATACCTAATTATTTACCTTTGATCGTAGATTATGAATTTTACTCTATACTAAATTGGTGATCTGATAATATGATATATTAGAGCTGGTGCTTAAAATTATTTTTGATCTCATATGTTGCAAAGAAATACTACTTTTTTTTACTGTAATAAGCAATTGATTTTTAAGTTGTCACAAGCATGTCAGTGCAACTATTTCAAATACAAAGCTGTTATTTGTTGAACAGGTCTGTGAGCTAGGAGTGGTAAGTTTAAATTTACCTCTTGCTCTTCAAGAACCAATAAATCCTGTAAACAAAACAATATCTTTAGCACACTGGTATTAAAGACAACACAAACAAAACTGTAACATCGTTGTATATTTAAGTTTTGAAGTGGCCAGTTCAACTGATACAGACATTTTACTTTGTAGCATCATGTAACCCTACTCATCATTATTATCCTGCTACTGAAAAAAACAAACTAGTAGCGATTATACTTAATGACTTATTTTTCCAGAAAATAATAAAGCAAAACAATCAAACAAAAAAAGAAGAGACCTCCTACCTTTTGTATCTCAGGATGAAAAATTTCCCTTGGGCTCTTCTCAAATTTGTCAAGACTCATAGCACTGAAATGCAAATGAAATACTGCTTTACATAAGGGCAAGTATACATTTCAACATTAAACCACTAACTGGTTGCAGTTAGAACTGGTTACAAAAGGAATTGTTCAAAGAGCCTCTCTTACATGGAATGTTTTGTGGAATAGCCGTTTCTAACTCACAATACGAACCTCCAAGACTTCCTATACTTCTTTTGGATTTTAAAAACAGAAATTAGTAAGACCCTGCGTGGTGATCAAGTTTAAATTTACTATATTTACTTGTAAAGCACAGAGCTTTATTTCATCACCTTTCACTTTGGCTTTATACATAACCATTGTGAGCATTTTAGGAGGACTCAATAACCTATTCCATTTTGTAAGCTTTTCTTGTCGCTCTACTAAAATAATTGAAGGCTTGTCAAATGAAAAATGAGAAGTTCAGCATCAAAGTCACAGGCCAAAGATCCACAAACAGAAAGAAGTATTTAAATAAGAAGCAAGATCAACTGTCTCAATAAACAGAAATATCTAATTTACAGCATTTTTTCCTAACTTGTGTTTCTGCATTTACTACCATTCTTGCCCATTTTTTTTCCCCAGCATTAATTTATAGAACTGCACAGCATGTCACAGAGTGCCGAATGCAGTCTGGGGCACACTGAACTAACAAGGAGGTCAAATCTGATACACCTTTCCATCACTGCTTATGCTAGATCACAATGCAGACAGCATTTGCTTTAGATCCTTTTGAAAGGGATTAAGATATTCCAATTAATTTAGAAAAAACAGGTTTATTAATGTAACCAAAATTCTTTGAGACAGTCTGTACCTAGATTCAGATTGGCTGTGAACAGGGTGAAATGTCAAAAGAGTATCAATCGGGCCTGAGGGAAGGCTCAAGGACTGTAAAAGCAAAAGAATAGTCAGGGAAGAGATTTTAGTCCAAGCCCAAGTGGGCAAAAAGATAGCATTTATCCAGTCGATCACAGGTGGCACAAACTCTGCGAGAAATGTGGAACAAGCTCTGAAATAAGCCTGTGTTTTCGTCCGTAAAATACTGGAGCATCACAGGACGGGACACAGAAGCATGTTCCAGCGAAAGAGTTATGACTAGCTAACAGAAGACAAAGTTTCTACACTCTGGGATGCCCAACCAAAAATGTATATGTGAGCGAGAGTGGAGGAGACACTGGATTAGAAAGGGATGTGAGGAAGCGATATTTCAGTGACTGGTGGGCAAACACAGAAGATCAGATGCTTATGCAGGTATAGCATGCAGTACTGACAACTTGGAACACTATTCAAGCCATTGTTGTAGGAGTTAGAAGAAGGGACTCAGCTCATCTCGATGAAGAAGACAAAAGAGATCTGAAGTGTTTTCAACTCACCATCTTAACACTCCAAATCAAAGCCACAGCCCAGGAAATCAGAATCAAGAAGGGAGGCTCAAGGGCAAATTCAGTGGTCTGGGACCTCTCAGAAACCTTGTGCAGTTGTAGGAAAATCCAAATCTGGTGGTATTGACTTCACATCACAACAATGCCCTGTTCTCCTCTCACATCAGCACTGGCAGTCTTATCTGGTGGACCAGCTTCAATCAAGCAAGAGACATTTGCATGTACTCTATACAGATCAAAGGTTTTGAAGACCTGCAAACTGCCCATTTATCTGGTACACACTACCTGTTCCCTAAACGAAGGCACTTTTTATGGGTTTCTAGAGGAGATAAAATCCTTACAGAAGATGCATTTGAAGATGTTGTCAGTGAGGGACGTGAGAAAACACACCACATGATTAGATCATAAAAACTGCAGATTAAATTTGAATGAACACTTTGCGGACAAGTGCTCTGACATTTCATCTGATCATAATGGTGAAAGAAATAGAAATGGTATTGGGCTTGCTTGCTTTATATTCTCTTCTGCCACAAAAGAGGCAGGACAGAGTATGAGCATGCCCATCCAGAGTCTGGCTGGGGAAAGGAATTTTCTTGGCTTCACCAACAGTGTGTATAACACAGTGGTAGTGAGACTTACATGAAGACAACCAACTGAAGAAATAATTCTTGGTTTCTTCCCTGTTTGCTTCCTCCTGTTAGGGCCACATAATATCCACCTCTCTAGCCAAATTTGCTGTTCCTTAGATCTGTTTATCATTCATCTAATTTAAAAGGATACTTCTTCTCAACCACTGCAGGTCCATTTAGCACCTGTTTTCCAATAAACTTGAAAACAGTCCCTCTGCTGAAGAAAAAGTGCTAAGAATTTTTCTCCATTTTAAGTTGTCACTTTGTCTATTCCAGAACAGGCTCTAAAATCACTTTTTGTTGCCTTCAATGATTAAGATTTGTAAACCTGGTTTTACTGTTTTTATAAATCTTTTGTGGAAACCATGCAACAAAGCTCTGAATTACAGGAAAAGGTGTACGGACAAATATCTTAATAACAACTTATTTGTAAATACATACCTTAATATAGATTTCACTGATAATGTTTTTGTGGGACTATAAGGTAGACATATTTTCTGAGTACCCTATAAAGAAAAAAAGCTAGGAGATATTACAGGACATACTGACTTTTTCTGTATATTCAAATAGGAATATAAATAAAAACAATTAAGTAAAAAAAAAAACACACCAAAACTGTGCTAGTTTTACTTAGCGATATTTACTACTGGCTTGGGGAAAAAAAAAAAAAAGAAAAAAGAAGAAAAACTGCATGTGAAAAATCATGGCTGGTGCAAAATTATTTTTTACTTAGTTTTGACTACCTTCACGTGTGGTATGAAGGCTGCTGAAATTAGCAGATATTACAAACTATTTCTTTAAAAAATAAAAAAAAGTGAACTGTGCATGCATACAAGAAAGTTTTAAATCAATTGCTTGGATAAAAGGCTCATATGTAACGTTAAGTGGAAAAAAAAAATCATTAAACAATATTAGTGAAACCACTATCACACCTGCCTATTTTCTTAAGGTTGTATAAGAAAATCCTAAAAGCACTGTAACTTCATTGCCTAAATTTATCGCAGGACATAATCAAGAACAATTTACCAACATTTCTAAAAATAACAGAGTGTTGCAGGTAAGAACAATTAAAAAATATCTGTCATCATAGATTTCTGTCAGACAGTTTAGTTTTATCTACTATGGTAGAATTATATGTTCTTATTGTTTAAAATGAAAAATACATATTAAATACTGAAATTCTGAAGAAAGCAAAAAAGTGTATGATAAACATAACCAAAACAAACAAGCAAACAAAAAAAAAGTCATAGCATCAGTTAAATATTTGTTTCTTACTGTTTTTCTCCAAAGTATTGAATGGTATTGAGGAACACGCTGATTATTTTGGTCAGACAGTACAACAGACAGAAAGAAAGGGTTCTTCTCTGCATCTGTACCTATATAATTTTGATGAACTGTTAAGGAAAAAACAAGAAGCATTACCAACCATAAAGAAGACACACACACCCGCTCATGCGCGCACACACAGACACATGCATGCATGTGCTTGCACACAGAGACACATGCGTATAAATGTGTAAATACATGCATTCATATGTAAAAATATATACTTATCTACATAAATAACTATGTACTTATACACAGATGTGTAAAAAAAACCCAAGAGATTGGTACAGCCTTCAAGGCCAAGATGGGTTTCAAAACATCCTTTTTAGGTAGCAGGGGTTCTGCTGCTTACAGAAACCCAACCTCTGTCTTTAGGTTAAAAATACATGAAACAAGAACTTGTTTTCTCTACAGGACAGAAAACATATTAATACTAAATTAATACCATACTTTTTTCCATATTTAAATATATAGCAATTCAAAGCTATATTGCATTTTCATTGATCAAAACTTCAATCCCTTAGCAAAAAGATAATTACCTTTCCCTAAAAAATATTTGAAATACCATCTTGTGTGATACTCTGGGTTTTCCAAATGCACATCCGTTCTGTGCCATGTTCCTGGAGTGCAATCTGTATTCTGAAATAGAATTGTGAGACTGCTAAATCAAATGGCAAGTGAAAAAAAAAGGAGAACATAATATAGGCAAAAGCCAAGAGTGGCTGATTCACCACAAAAGTTTTAGCTGTATACTGTTTTTTAAAAAGCAAAGAATTATTCTGAAGTCAGTTGTTGTGCAGATGAAATTTCTTCCTCTCCTCTTCTTTTTTTCTTTTTTCTTTCTAAGTAGCTACAGTCTTTTCCTATTGTACCACCTTATGGGTAATAGCTTAATACTCCACTGAAAAGACGACATTTCAATGTAGAATTTGAAGACCAGTGGTTTTAAAACTTAAAAATAAATAAATTAACAAACAGAATTCTGCCTCCAGGTTTCATTTTCTCAGCTCTCCTTGCTAGAACAGAGCATGCTCGGTATGTTCTTCGGTGTTGTTTCTGCATTGGCTGGTTAAGCTAAATTCCCAAACATCTCTCAAGTCCTTTTCCACTAAGATTTAACACAGGGAGAGAAAAAAACATTCTCCATAACCATTCACCTTGTGGCCAGTCATCACCCACTCAGAAAAATCTTTCTATGATAGAAGCTAATCAGCTTTTGAACTGCATGAAACTGAACTAAAAAGACAGTGTACAGAACATGACCCCACAGAGATTCGACGCAGAACAGTTAGATCGCTTTAAATTCTGCATCCAGTGCTGACACAAACACACGATCAGTAATAGTTTACTCTTAATATTAGTTCAATACAAGCTTACCAAGACCCTACATATATTTCAAGAATATGAGGTCTTCTTTCTTTCAATATTAAGATGACATTTACAGATGAAAAAGTTTTGCAATGGAAGATAAAAAATTACGATAAGTAGAAACCTAAGTGTTACTCGAGTGGCTGCAGGGACACACGACGAGTTTAACAGCATAGGAATCTAGAGGGAATGACTCTCTCAGGTTCCACTCAGCTTCTTTCTCTCGTATTTAAAGATAAGCATAGCTGCCAAAAGACAACTAAGGGGGGAAAAATGAAGCTATAACCTCATCACTCCAAGAAATAAACTTAAAAGCACAAAGGTCAGCTTGAACATAGTAGCATCACCAGGACACCAATATAAAGTGATGAACTAGAGACTGTGAAGTGTTATTCAGAGGATAAGATAGGTATTTTTCTTCTAAGACAATCAGGTGAGCAAAATGTTACCAAAACTAAACAAAATACCAGCTTTTCCCTTAAAAGATTAAATTGTCGAGATTGCGTAATACTCTTGAAAGAAGAGCTAAGCTAGACTGTGGGGGGAAAAAACCACCATCTCCCTACTCTTAGATCCTTACATTCTCGTATTTATTCATGATTTTTCAAGTCCTCTTCCTTGGTAACTGACTGCAAATACATCTTTCAGTGGTGAAGAATAACTGAAGCCGATTTATTTTTTCAGCTTTCTACGAGACATTTTTAGCAACTTACCTCACCAGAGGAGCCGTTTTCCACACGGAAGCGTCCAGCTCTTTGAATGGCTCCATCAGCATCACTAGATATAAGCTGTAAGAGAGTTTAAGACAGACGTAGTTCCAAAAATAGCCATATGATCAGCAATCAAAGCTTACTACGGTTTCTTCTTCTCCCAGGTATCATATGACTACCCACAAAGAAGGGATCAACACAACTACTACTAATTTAAATAGAGATTTGAAACAACCCAATTCTAACTTTAAGGAGGGATGAGCAGGAGAGCCAGTCACCCTTTTGGTAGATCCCAGTACTAATCAGAAATTCTCCTCTCTCAGGATTTGGCTGCACCAACACACAGAATGCCCTCAGAAGGACTTGTCCACTTTCCAGAAACTGATCTTGAAGCTTGCCCTTTTCAAAACACTGGGTCTTACAGACATGATGATTCTTGTCCTCTCAGCCTTGCTAAGCCTAAAACTCTACTTGTTGGCAGTATTACTGGGACTAGCGGTCTTCTACTACATTTTATTTACTGATATTTTCAGGAGACAGAGAGCAGCAACAATCTCCAAATACAATATTCAGTGATAGTACTGAACAACATAAGGTACAGGAGATGTCCTGGTCTGCTTCCAGCATTAACATCAGAAAATATGGCTTCTTTCCAGCTGAAGACTTCGACAATTTCATAAACACTCTGGAAAGACTGCCTGGTCTTTTTATAAGGGAAACCAGGGATTCCCAGATCACTGAAACTTGCTTTGTTGTTAAAAAAAGCTCTTGGGAAGTCAATAAAACATAGGATAACACAACAGTTTTGATGTGTTCAGCAACACTGCTTAGGATCGCTACAAGACAGGAGGAGGAGAATGCTTCCAATGGTATTGCACGTTACTTCTCTCGAAACTGTAAAAAATGAGACTGTCACATATTATACCAAACTTAAGAAATGGGATCTGAACAACAATAATGCAATGGTATATCATCCCTTGCTTCCCTCTAGCAATCCATGTTATTCTAGGATAATACCTCCTCCTTGGAAGGAGGTGGAATAACTTGGTGGAATAGTTATCGCAACATTTCAAAGTTCTCTTTGCTCCTTGCTTTAAAGTGTTCTGAGACTACGTCAGGAATAAACTAACACAGCAAAAACTCCAACACATCCTGGTGCCTTCTATAAACTGTAACAGAAGTTATACGGACAACTGGTCGTATTACACCAGTGGGAAAGACACGGGGAAAAAATGTTTAGGGCAGAGACAAAATAATTGTGTTTTAATAAATAAAAGGTGGAAATAACTGAGCAACTGAGATGCTGCTGTGGAAAATATTAAGCAAGAAAGGTTCAATATTAAACATTTGGACATTTGAAAGGGCAACAAGCACCTTTATATATTTGTACTCCAAAAGATAAAAAGACACACTTCTACAAAATACTAGCAGAATTTTAAGAAAACCAATCAAAAGACAAGACCATTTGTGCGAGCTTAATGTGAATTTATAATCACCAATACATTTTTCTTTTCCAGCAAAAGAATCTAAGTACTACTAATGAAAGAGCCTCCTAACAGAAAGCAGTTCACTTGCTTTTCTGATTAAAACACCACATCTAATGTGTGGAATGTATGGAAAGAAAAGAAAGATACCTGCTGTTCTTGCAATGCAACTTCCAGAAACTAAGCCACCAATTTACATACATAATAATAAATATACTATCCAAGAACTTTAAACTACAACTATAGCTAGTAGAAACTTAGTGATTTCTTCCCACAGTAAGAGAGCTGAAGTTTAGTTTCTTTACCCCTCCCCACTTCTTTTTTCCTGTAGTAAGTTTATGTCATTTCATTATGGCCTTGTATACAGAGTGACATTATTTTAACTGCTGACATACTGCTATTTTCAGAGCAGAGAAGAAATTTGTCTATAAGAAAAATGAAGTGCCAACTTAATATTTTAATTCGAGGAAAATGCAGCATAACTGACAGATTTTAGAGAACAGTGTTCAATATCCTTATTCAGACTAGTTCTTTTAATTTTAAACCCTCTCCCACTACTCTGACACATGTACACATAAAATCACATACACATATATGTGTGTACACACACAAGCACACATACAGTTTTTAATTCACATAATTGCAAGTACTTCATCAAATACTACCCTAATATTTTGCAATCTTCAGCTTATAAGAGGAAAAAAGGCGCAATTTCCATCTGGGGATAAACACGATACTTATGTGATACTTCCTGTCCCATTATGATGAAATATTAATAAATAAGGCAGTAAAAAGATTCCCTAGTACAGGTCTAATATACTTATTCTGAAGTCCCTTTTTATTACCCTATAACTTTCAAGCCCAGCTTAGAAAGCACATTTTCCAAACTAGATCAAATTTTTTACCTGGAAATGAAAAGGATTTGAGCTCTGCACTACAAGCTGCTAAAATCAAAGAACAGGCTGTGTAAACTTACAAGCTCCACAGATCCGTAATGCTTTCTGCTAAACTCTCCACGTCTGCAACCCAGATCTTCAGAGACAGAGCTGGAAGAGAAACGCTTCATCAGTGTACACAAGTCAACTAGCCTTAGATTTCCTGCAACACTATACCCTGCCATTAACAAATATCATTCCTGCTGAACAAGGTTTGCAGTGCATAAACTCATTACTGCAGGGAACACTCTTCTGAATGTGCACAATCTCTAGCAGCCATTGCAGTCTGGCTTTCATATTACCCCCAAAGGAAAAGAAATGTCTGTGTCCTGACTGGAAGCAAAAGCTATGATTAAATTAAAATTTACTCATGATGTGATCAGAGTTACAAAGCGGGTGGTGGCTTATAACCACATTTGAAATCTGCATTTAATCTAAGGGAAGAAAAACCTACAGTAGACTTAATGCCTCGAATAGGACAACTGCACTATGCTCAACAAGCTCACATTTAGTATGCTGCAACTGTTTTTTTCATAGTCTTTTGTTAGCCTACACACAAAGAGAAACTAAATTACTTTAATTCAAAGGCATAAGGAAAGAACAGCATTTTATAGGTTTCCCCCCACCAGCCTTGACAAAGATAAAATTGTCAAGCAACCAAAAGTAATCCTAGAATGGGAAGTTCAAAATCTACATGCATTATCACATATAATCTCATACCATCATGTCACATTAAGCACATCACTATTCATTTCATAAGGTCAAAACAGATGGCAAACACCTAGAAGCTAAGCCTCCTGCCTTTCCAATGGGGATATACGTGTTACAAATACAACCTAAATAAAGATTTAGATAAAAACTAAACATAAACCTTGATTACCCAGTCCGTACAAAGGCTAGCAGCTCAATCCCTCCATCGTATTCTAAACTTCCAGTTCACCCTTCAGTCAGCAGTAATGAAAAACCCAAACCAAACAAAACAACAAGAAGCCCTCCATCCAGCAATAAGAGATTAAATTTTCTGAGAATTACCAGTACTGTAAATTGCAATGTTACATCGATAAACAGCAGAAATATCTAATTTTTAATGCAACATCCTCATATGTGTTTCTTGCCTGTAAGCAATACTGTGACAATGGACTCCAAAACATTCTAATTCCTAGACAGCTTTCCTATTTGGATTTGTATTTTTAAGTACTTAAATTTTATTAAACATTATTCATATATGTCCACTTGGATTCTGTGTCTTCACCCAAGGAGAAGCAATACAAACAAGACATACCTAATAACACTTTAAAACTCACCAAAATAATTCTAGTGTTTGCTTCCAGTATGCAAATTATGCAGGAAGGATAAGAACATCACAATAACGTAATTTTAAGTGACCCACACACTGAAGCGGGAATGTTAGCTGCTGCAACAACAGAGCTGCCTTTCTAACTTCATGCAAAAAACCTTCAGATGACACTAGAGCTCGTGGTAACAAACACCCTGTACTTTCTCAGTTGCTTGCCTTTCAGCCAGACCTCTTGTTGCACACAGCTATACTGCTTCCTAAGCAAAAAGCACTATTTATAGCAAGTTTTCAGTATACTGAAGGCAGTGAAGCCGTAGTCTGTGTTCTGACGGCTATGGGGGTGCACACACACCCATGCCACATCAGCAGTAATGCAAGTGACTTGAGGAACACTGCCTACAAGAACTGAGGTTAATCCACATTAGATGCAATTTCTACAAGCTCCACAACAATCACTCGGTTGGAAGTGTTATGGCTTAAACACAAATACGATGATTTAAGCTTTTAGCTTGTGGTTGCCTGCACATTGAACATTGTTTGACTGAGGACAGTTAGTAATCTTAACCTTACTGAGAATAGGCATGAAATACCTTCCAGGAAAACAGTAAGTTCCCATATCAGGGATCTGCACAGTTGAGATGGAAAAAGTCTGTGATACAGAAAGAAATTGGGCTTGGGTCCTGACCTAAGAGCCCTTGTCATCAAAGCAGCTACAATTTGATCTTACTTACGATGTGGTGTTTGTAGACATAAGTATTTCAGAGCCTTACCATACCTGAGATCAAAAAAAAAAAAAGTTAAAGCCTGCAGTTCAAACAACTTGTACTCTAACTGAAAGTAACAACAACTCCTTTTTCCCTACAGCAGGGCAGAAAGTAGACAGACAAAATGAGAAGAGAAATACATAAATTACAAATGAGCCACAAGAGTCAGTTCCAGTGAGTAAGGCTACTTCAGGTTGCTACCTGAAAAAAGCATGCCCCAAAGATGGAATTTTCAAAGTTTGCGGCAGTACATGTCTCTCTCTCTTTTCACATTTGTGACACTGAGAATTTTCAGAGCTTTATCAACTGGTCAAAGATGACACAATCTTAACGGAGACCAACAGAAGAAACTGCTCTTAAGTCAGGAAGTCTGAGCATCCTGAAGTAGGTTCAAATCTTAAGCGATCACACACCACAAGGACTTCATGTCCAACACTTTCATATACCTACCACTACTGCTGTCAGACACTTGAGTGAACTGTGCCTTGCAATACTGCCATGGGGTTACGTTACAACACTTAGAGATCTTCTGAGCCTGCGACACAGAGAAGATGGCACCAAGCAGTGAAAAGACTGAATGGACCTGCAAGCTGCCCATCTAAAATAACTCCTGTTACAGTTACTTCTACTTCGTGTGGTTTTGTAGCAATAATTGACACGCTCATTCAAAGTATATTTGGAAAGTCTCTTTTCACCCTACTCCTACAGGCCATTTACAAGGAAATCATGCATGTTTGACATTTTATTGCATCATCGTCTTCCATCTTTCCATCTTCTAAAGGGAGTATAAAAAAGCCCAAAACTTTACTTCAGTATGGTTTGCAGTACAGAAAAATTTTGAAGCTATTACTCGTGAGTTCTTATCTTTTCCTTTAGAAGGAAACACATATAAATCTGGCAAACAAATTTTCTCTACAGTTACTAAGACTGGGTAACATAAGACTATTTCAAGATTAGCATATATACAGACAAAAATAGAGACATCAGATTTTATTTTCCCTTCCAGATAGAACCAAGAGTTACTAAGTTTAGTTTTGTATGGGCTGAAAGTTATCCTTTGCCTCTTCACACATTTGGGAGAGAATTTGGAAAGTTCAGATAAATCCTAAAAAGTAATAATGCATCAAATGTAATTTTTCGAATTCCTGCATTTTGACATACACATGAAATTTGACAGATGCTTCATGGAACAAATGGAATGCCTCATTTGTAATATATTCTAAGGCATTGTGGGGGGGCGGGTTTGGGTTGGTTTGTTTTTTTTTTTTTTTACTTTTACAGAAAAATCAGGTAATCGTGGCAGTGCTAGCATTTTCTTTGTGTGCTACTTTTGTTCCACAGAATTCATTTTTGTGGCTAGGTGTGCGAGTTGCCTTAGAAACCACTGTAAACGCAATTCTGATCAGTGAACACTTGTCACTGTCAGTACTGGTGGAAACAGCAGTCAAGAGAGATTTTGCTGTCGCAGAGCTCTGAAATTCAGTCTTTGATCAAATGAAAAAACGTATGTAAGATGACAATTCAAGGAATGCGTTAAAAAAAAAAATAAAAATAAATCCAACAACAGTCACTAGCACAATAAATCTTTTCAAGTCTTGGGAAAGCCAGGTCACCGTTTTGTGTGTCTGACATCTGGACAACCCCAAATACAAATATAATACAAATGAGAAAGTCACCACAAGCAGCATCTGGCCTATTGGGCTTTGAGTGGAACCATCTCTGCCTGGATAATTTTTAGAGACTTTCATCAGTCATGCGATAGCTCCACAAAGCAGGAGAAAAAGCAAGCTGACATTTATAAAACTGAACTACTTTCTGCCTTGTGGCAAAGCTAACCTCAAAATGCATGAAACTAGAGGAAAATGCCATCTCGTGTATTACCTGCATGATAAACCCAGGGAGTTATGAAGGCATTTTAGAACCATCTGCATGCACACAAATTAAGTCCTATACCTTAATTTGGTGATATTTCAGCTGAGTGAAAGTCAAACTCTATCAGGAAAAGTATGCTGAGATCTGAGTATATTAATGCTGCAGAGATAAAGTCAGTAAGTAACAAAAACCTTTAAAAAATAAAATATGAAAAGAGTATTCAAAACCAAACTGTATAACTAAGAAATGAATCACGGAATGGTCTGGGTTGGAAGGAACCTTTAAAGGTCATCTAGTCCGACGCCCCTGCAATGAGCAGGGACACCTCCCACCAGGCCAGGTTGCTCAGAGCCCCGTCCAACCCGGCCTGGAAAGTTTCCAGGGATGGGGCAGCCACCACCTCCCTGGGCAACCTGGGACAGCATCTCACCACCCTCAGCGTAAAAAATGTCTTCCTCATATCTAGTCTAAATCTACCCTCTTTTAGTTTAAAACCATTACCCCTTGTCCTATCACAACAGGCCCTGCTAAAAAGTTTGTCCCCATCTTTCTTATAAGCCTCGTTTGAGTACTGGAAGGGGCTCTAAGGTCTCCCCAGAGTCTTCTCTTCTCCAGGCTGAACATCCCCAACTCTCTCAGCCTGTCGTCACAGCAGAGGGGCTCCAGCCCTCCCAGCATCTCTGGGGCCTCCTCTGGCCCCACTCCAACAGGTCCATGTCCTTCTGATGTTGTGGGCCCCAGAGCTGGATGCAGCACTCCAGTTAGGGTCTCACCAGGGCAGAGTGAAGGGGCAGAATCCCCTCCCTCGCCCTGCTGGCCATGCTGCTGTGGATGCAGCCTGGTAACCCCAAATCCTTCTCAGCAGGGCTGCTCCCCATCCCTTCATCCCCCAGCCTGTGCTGATACCGGGGGTTGCCCTGACCCAGGTGCAGGACCCTGCACTTGGCCTTGTTGAACTTCATGAGGTTCACACAGGCCCAATTCTCAAGCTTGCCCAGGTCCTTCTGCATGGCATCCCATCCCTCAGGCGTGTCAACTGCAACGCTCAGCTTGGTGTCATCCGCAAACTTGCTCAGGGTGCACTCAATCCCACTATGTCATTGATGAAGATATTAAACAGTCCTGGTGCTAGTATGGACTCCTGAGGGATACCACTTGTCACCGATCTCCATCTGGACATTGAGCCATTGACCACTACACTCTGTATGCCACCGTCCAACCAATTCCTCATCCACCAAACAGTCCACCCATCAAATCTGTATTTCTCCAATTTAGAGAGAAGGCTGTTTTGGGGGATTGTGCCAAAGGCCTTACAGAAGTCCAGATAGATGATATAGGTATGCAACACACGAATGCACTAATGTAACAAAATATGGGTTATTGAGTTAAAGGAGGACATGACATGAAAGCCATTAATTTAGAAATACAAAAAGTCTAAATGTACATTAAGGCATATGCCTGGCAGCCCAGGTAAAGAGCCTGGAAAGTAATGTCCAAAACATGGTGGCAGAATAAAAGACCAGATACACTGGTCTGAACTTAATTAAGATCATTAAGATACATCCCAACAATGACTGCTGTGTAACACTTCACAACCAGAAAGTCACAACAAAACAAAAGACAAAGTGAGGTGCAAAGTAAGTTTGGACTCTACCATACAAATCTTTTTTTTCCTCAACATGGAAAAGATGATTGATCTCCACACTCTGTCAGGTGTACTCAACATTGCTGCTAGCAAAGTTCTGGAGGTCGATTACCCCAAAGAAAGGTTCGACATAAATACTCCCTGATGTCCATGAGGGAGAGGATGTTGAAGGAGACTATCTGATCCACAAACTTATGGTTTACCTGCACTTGCAAATACAATGCGCTTCACAGCTGGTATGATGTCTACAAAACTATATTCTCTATCACATAGAATCATAGAATCATAGAATCATAGGGTTGGAAGGGACCTCTGGAGATCATCTAGTCCAACCCCCCTTGCCAGAGCAGGGTCACCCAGAACAGGTTGCACAGGAACGCGTCCAGGCGGGTTTTGAATGTCTCCAGAGATGGAGACTCCACCACCTCTCTGGGCAGCTTGTTCCAGTGCTCTGCCACCCTCAAAGTAAAGAAGTTCCTCCTCATGTTGAGATGGAACTTCCTGTGCTCAAGTTTGTACCCATTACCTCTTGTCCTGTCGCTGGGCACCATTGAAAAGAGCCTGGCCCCGTCCTCCTGACACCCCCCCTTTAAGTATTTGTACACATTAATTAGGTCCCCCCTCAGCCGTCTCTTTTCCAGACTAAACAGACCCAATTCCCTCAGCCTTTCCTCATAAGAGAGGTGTTCCAGTCCCGTAATCATCTTGGTAGCCCTATGCTGCACCCTCTCCAGCAGTTCCCTGTCCTTCTTGAGCTGGGGAGCCCAGAACTGGACACAGCACTCCAGGTATGGCCTCACCAAGGCAGAGTAGAGGGGGAGGATGACCTCCCTCGACCTGCTGGCCACACTCTTCTTGATGCACCCCAGGATGCCATTGGCCTTCTTGGCCACAAGGGCACATTGCTGGCTCATGGTCATCCTGTTGTCCACCAGGACTCCCAGGTCTCTTTCCACCGAGCTGCTCTCCAGCAGGTCGGCCCCCAACCTGTACTGGTGCATGGGGTTATTTCTCCCCAGGTGCAGCACCCTACACTTGCCCTTATTGAATTTCATAAGGTTTCTCTCCGCCCAACTCTCTAGTCTGTCTAGGTCTCTCTGTATGGCGGCACAGCCTTCCAGTGTGTCAGCCCCCCCCCCCCACGAATATATATCGTCTATTCCAGATTCTCAAAAAAAACTTTTGATGTAAACAATCCCAGTATGGATATTAGATTATTTTGTTTTTAGCATTCCCATAATGACAAGCCATAAAATAGCTGCCTTTAGGAGGCAATCCAACATTTCACATTTAATCAGCTTTGCTGGCCACAGATTGACAGGAAACAGGGTTGTTGCAGAGTTCTGCCATTGCATGATAGACACAATGGTAAGCATGCAGACAGTAGCCCACAGCAGTATACATAAAATAACCAGGAGACAGCACTGTTACACTCTGCAAGGAAACTGGCAGAGGCTTCACACCATTGTTCCTCGGGTCTTGAGAAGAAGAGTTACCACAATACCATGGCCAGCCTCCAGTGCAATCTCACAGTCACAGCACCTGTGGCGACACAGGTGAAAAAGAAAGACATGATATCCATGCATGCCTTGTAAGATGAACCCACAGGACTCCCTTCCATCCCAAATACCTAAGATTTATCCCTACTAAGGGTACAGAGATTCACAGATGCAGCGAGACAGGGTATATTCATCCATTGATGCAGAGGAGAACACCAAGAGCAAGTAAGTTTAATGGGAGAAATCATGTATTTTCTTAGACCATGCAATATAGATGGAAAACACACAAAAGATCAGAAAAAGCATAAAGAACAGCCTGTGCCCCTGAAAGGTTTATGGTCCTATCTTCTCCACAAACTACATTCCAATAATTTAAGGAAATACATTGCCTTACCACAAACAACACCCTTTGTTATCAAAAGCATTTTTCTGACACAACTCTTGCTATTTAAAAAACATAAGTATATCTGAGGAAAATGCTGACTAAAAACATAGTGTTTTACTGTTAATATTCTTACTCATTTGCATCCCTAAAACATACCTAACTTTCAAACACACTATGAGTCCTTTTAAAAATCAGAATTATACTCAGTGCTAATCTGTGCTTCTTCTCAACCTAACTACTTCCTATCACACCTCTACTTCATATACTTGTCATCTGCTTTGTGTCAAGCACTTAAAGCAGAATCTCATACCAACATAAATGCTACACAGACAATCTTGTGAAAGTTAAGCATCTTAGCCTCAATTTATGTATAGGTAAGATTTACATTATCACGCTATTTGCTAAGTGCACATATTCCCCAATGAATTCTAGCCTGCTCTATTCTTTGGCTCTCCATTTGGGTTACCACCAAGATTTGTACTCATCAATTCTCTGACATATCACATCACCTAATTTAAAAAAAAAAATGCTGTGATTAATATTAGCTTTTCTTATTAATTTTCTTTGTTGGATTGCATCCTTCCTCAGTCCGGACCAGATCTTCATCAGAAAATACTGTTGCTCCAGTTGTTACAGTTTTAAAATAATTTTCATCCGATTAAGATGAACTGCCAGCACTGAAATACTTAGGTTATTTTACCAGTGGCTCAGATCAGTCTGACTTAGTAATTTGAAACGTACTTATATTGCAAAGTGTTTTAATACAGATGAGTCTTTATTCACATGAAAAAAAGACCATCTCGTACACATTTCTACAGCACCCAGGGTATACTCCCCTCTCCCATTCGTTTGGGAACACAGGTGCAGCTGTATCAATATACAGTGATGAGGTAGAGGAGGGAGACCAGCTTCCTCCCATTTCAGTAGAAGCTCCTACAAATTTCAACAGATCTGAAAGTCGAACAACAAAGCAAGTTTAAACATATTTGCTAACCTAAAGTTAGGCACGTATTTTTAGGATCCTAGTGTCAAATCACAAGTTTTGTCTTTTGTGAGTTTGACACGGGAAAGCACTTTGCTTGGCGGGGTGGGGGGGGCGATGGCGGAAGGGGGCGAGCTCGCCGATGGCACCGGTGTGACCACAACGACACAGCCCGCGTGCCTCCGGGGCTCGTCACTCTCCTGGCCACTGGACCTCTGCTCGCCACTATCGGTGGATCTCTCCCGGTCGTAGAGGCGAGCACCCGCGCGCTCAGCAGGCGGGCAATGG
>VYZM01001252.1:1222-28482 GCA_013398915.1 Dromas ardeola | reverse complement strand
ATAGGTAACATTCATGAGCCCTTCCACATTAATACCCCTTAATTTTGATTTCCACGGCTTACTTTTTTCAAGCTTTCCAGGGGCACCCACGTGGGAACAACCCACGCAGCGTGTGGCTTCTCTGCTGCCAGCTCAGCAGAGGCTCTGGGCAGCCCGGCCCTCTGCGCTGGCTCCGGCTCCAGCTCCAGCTCCAGCTCCCACCTCTCCCACTCGCACTAAAATACCCACGGAAACCCACACCTGCTGAAAACACAAGTAAGGTTAAAGAATGATGCTCCACTGCACAAAAGGTACTGTAAAATGTAATGGTAACCTGGTACAGGAACAGTTACTCAGAAAACACATTTCCTTTGTCTATACAGTGGCAGTGAAAGGAGTAACAAGCAGAAGGGGCAGAAAAAGAGGTGGAGATGCAAAGAACAAGTTTCACGGTCAGGTTCTTGCTTCCCAAGCAAAAAAAACCAACCAACCAACACTACCAGCCAAAAGAAATCTCATATATTTTATTTGCCTTCTACGGACTTGTATATTTAGCACATCTTTTATTGTCCCACTGCGCTTCCAGAAAGTTGCTATACCTTAGCCTGAAATCACAGGCTGCAGCGTGAGATTTTGGCAACCTTCCTTCTGCTACAGCTGTTAAAGGAGATTTAGCCTCCAGCAGAATTCATTCATCCCACCACTTATGCCAGATATTAAGTGACTAACTCAGCTGTTAGGGCGGTTCCTTGGGCAGCCAAAATGATCAGCTCCCATGTGCAGTCCACTGGAGACATCACCAAGCCAGACCGACACTGACATGTTGAAAGATCAACCAATTACATGAAGCAATGGTTACATCACATACAGCTCATACCAGTTTTGCTATTATCAAAGAACAGCGGAAGCTATGTGAGACAATGAAACAGCAAAAATTCTGGTTTTAGCCCAAGTTATGGGCTCAAGCATTGAAATTAATGAGTACCTTAATCCTTCATCCTAATTTCTGCAGGAGATGAAGCAATGGATGTCATGTAGGGATTTTTGTCTTTAAAATATGTTCCTTTAATACCCTTAAACAATAATCCTTAAATGCATTACTTCTTGCCTTCACGGGGTTTAAGTGGATTTTAAATAATTCCTAGACCTTGCACAGTCCCTCTATGGATAAATACCTTTTATCCTCTGTACCTGCGTGTATTTTACTAAGCAAGTCTCATGGTGGGGTGCATTAGAAATATCCAGATGGGCAACACCAACATCTGTGGTACTATCAGGAGCTGCAGAAGAGATAACTGCAGTGTCAAGAGGCTGCGGTGGGGAACGAGTAGCAAGAACGGATGAACTTTAAGAGCAAACAGACCATTTTAATTCAATATTCCAGAATGGGAAAGACAAATAGAGACACCCCAGCAGAACTGTTTTCGAAGACTGGTTTCTATGAAATCTCAGCAGTGCTGTGGGCATATCCCATTTGCTTGAGAATATTTACTTTTCTGTTGGTTATTTGAGAGTCTTTGATGTTTGCTCAGCTGACCCATCCTGATTTCTTGCCCTTTGCTGCCCGTAGGCACCTTTTGTCACTGCATGCCTACATGCTTTATAGCCAGCCTCCACATGGATTAGAGTTGTCTCTTGGGCAAGCCGGACAAAATGGAACCTCCAGGTTTATTTCAGCTGATTTGAACTGCTGCCAAGGCAAGGGCCACACTCCGTATCTCAGGGACTGAGTTTTAAAAATCTCATGGGCATAGACCTAGTAAAGAACTGAGCACTCAATTGCCATTTATTTCCAGAAAGTATTTCTGCATCTTCTTAAGGCTGAATTTTATGAAGACTCGCCCCATCAAATTCTATCCCCAGGCTGTGGTTTGGTTTTACACACGTCTGTGAGGCAGTTTGCCTTCTGCAAAAAAACCCAATGGTTTTAAATCTGGTATGATTGAGTGCTTGACTGTGATTGTTGTGAAAGGGACCTGGAGTTTAGCAGAGAAATAGACATTTTTTTTTTTTCCAGGATATGTCTTAGTAAAATGAAAATGTTTATATAAAACAAGGGAATTTGAGTTTTTTTAGAAATCTGTATAAAATACTGAACTTGTTAAGACTGATTCAGCTCCATGCAAGACTGTCCTTTGAGACATATCCTCATTCGTAGTATGAAAAAGAAAACTGGATTTTAGGCTTCTGTATCTATAGAATTAACAGACTAGTAACCAAATATAAATCTTCCACCAGTTCCTCCAAGCAGATGTCCAAATCACAACAAGTACCGTGAGAAGTGGTCCTGCTTGATGGGTTTGTGGGCAGCCTTCGGTGAAGAAGCCAGGTATCAGCTGGGCATAAAGAGTGACCGCTTGTCTCTCCCGAGGAGGTGGTTTCATGGGGTCAGGATTAAGGAAAGTAGCAGGGCAAGATGGGGTATCTTGCAGGACCACCAATGCAACATCTTCCAAGAACAGTAGATTCACACCCACAAAAATATAAGGAAAAATGTGTGCTAACTGTGGTGTACGAGTAGAAAACCTACTATGAGCCTCTAGGAAAAAACCATCATATGTCTATTTGGGAAAAATAAAAAGCATATGCTTGAAGCTGTTATCATATAAACACGTGCCTAGAACATGAACTTTTCCAGTATGTGAATAAATTGACGTGTCACTCAACATAGTTTGTATATACTGAAATTTAAAGTAATTAGAGGACAGCTGCTGGGCTCCATTCAGAAATATTTGTTTTATTTTTATAACACTCAGGATATTTTCTGTATTTTCAGAGGTATTAGATTTCAGTTTGCTATAGTTAATGTAATAGAAAATTCTGTAGTCATTATTGACTGCAACTGCCAACATACAATTTGGGAATTAAAGTCCAATGTGGATAAATAGTGATGGATATTGAAAACAGTTTGTGCTCATACTTTACCTTACAACCGATGGTTAGAACCGAGTTGGTTTTCGAGGAGTTACAGGGGGATGCGTAAGCTGGTTTCAAAGAAAAAGCAAACATCTACAGACTTAGCACTGTGTCTGCAGCCAGTGGCACAAGGAGACTGGGTTGGTCTGTGAGTTGTGGCTGGTTTGGTCTGGCAGGAATAGAGAACTGGAATTTAAAATTTATTACAATGGATTTGGTAATATGTGATAACATTCAGTATATCTTCTTGCGTTCGTGTGACTACTCTTTTCTCATTAAGGCCAGAATTTTCTCATTACTAAATCAGCCTGTACAATACAAAACTGCTCTTGCTTTCCCTGCAGGCTGAAACGACGTGCTCTAGCGGACTCTAATGAAATCTCGGTGCAAGAGGAACCTGCGTGTTTCCATCAGGGATGGTATCACCCGGTCATGGGGTTTAAAAGGGACCCGCGCATCTGTGTTTCCAGTGGCATGGAACTCATGGCATTTTCCACAATGCTGAGGAGACCAATCACATTCCACCCAGATGCTTTTATCCCTGCCTAAATTTTACTTTAAACTTTAATTGGAGAAATATTTAACTTTTTCTTGTCGAGGAGGTAGGGTCAGTGTGTGGCTGTTGTCCTGCCAGTAGCCAGGGCTCAGTACCTCCCCTGTCTGCTCCCAAGGACCTCTTGGATGCATTAGTCTGAATGTCCCCTAACTAGAGGGATATAATGAGCAGTCAGTACTCATCTGGCAGCATCTCACTGCACTGATGCTACAGAAATCGCTGTGCTGTGCTGGATGATGGAAAAATTGTGAGGCTTTGGAGGCAGAGTCGGGGTCCCCAAGCATGCTGTGCTCTGAGCCTCTTTTGTTGTGTGGGGTTTCCCCCCGGAAATCCAAAACCAGTTATACTGGAGAGATGCTCAGTCATCTTTCAGGAGCATGGGTGATCAGTCACTTAAAAGCTGGAGACCGCCTGTAGTGAAATAACACAGCCCTTCTCTGGCGGCAGCAGAAAATCCCTATGAAGCCACTGGACCCATCGGGTTGGGTTAAATCTCACCCTCTCCAAGATACAGTTAACCTTAAAGGTACCAATTCTTTATCCATCTGTTAGAGCATTTTTATTTTCCAACATTTACAAGGATTTCCAATATTTCCTTTCTGGTATCTTAAGTTTGACTGTCTCTAAGATAAATGCAATCAGTTTTAATTTATATAAATTTATTTTAAAAACTATGAAATACTGGCATCCTATAGAACCAGCTACAGCTACACTTCATGGGTCTGAGCAGACAGCAGGAGCAGCGGAGTCAGGCACACAGATTACCTTTCTTTCCGCACTTTAAGGGGTGAGCACGACAGATAATCCAGATGCCCAGTTCATGTGGAACAATATGAAATTATCAACCTTTGATAGAACTGACAACTAATATCAGCCCCCTGATTTATTGCCGTGAGGTCTTCTGACTCTACTGCTTTGAGGCTGAACGAGATACCCCAATACGAAGCCCAGGGCCTCATGGCTGGATGACACTTCCCACAGGAGATGGGACGCATGAACGGTAGAGCAGTTTACCCTGCTTTATTGGTGCACTATTTCAGTTTTAAGGTCTGTAGTCTCGATCCCATAGTCTCTGTATTTCACAGGCTTTTGGGAACATTGATGAGAAAACACACGTTGTGAATCATAAGGCAATGCACACGTAACCTGATTCACGCCTGAAATATGACATGTTCTGTGTATACTTAGCTTGTTCATATACGGTTTATACAGTAAACACAGCAGCAAATGATTACTGGTGTCTATTATACTTGAAGTTGCCAAATATTTTCAATTTAATCATCATCTTTCCTGTTTTCATGTGATCAATTTTCTAAAAAAATATTCTGTGGCTTCAAATTTCCTCTCTGCGGTTTTTGCCCCTAAATGATTTTCCTAAGTCTTTTTTTACAATGTTCTTTCATCCACTTTTGAAGTGGTGATGGCTAAAAAAAGTGAAAAAAAAGAAAGACAGAAAATGTTTTTCACATAGACTAAACCTCCCAAACTATGAAAGAGTCACAGCAAAGTTAACATGGACATAATCTGCATCGAAGACCAGTGTCCTCCAGTCATATTTTGATTAATTTTTCATTAATTTTGACTTTTTTGTAGTAGGAACCTTTCATTTTGGGAAAGAAATTTAAGAGATTTGACTGGAAAGGCAGATACTTCACATAGGTTGTCCTCAGTCCGAAGCCTCCAGATATATTATGCTCATTAAGTGTCCCATTCCTCTGTCTGCATTTTTGTTTCTAAGAAGCAGAGCTCGTACCCTCTTTAGGATGAATAACTTGGAAAGAAAGAATTTACAAGCTCCACAAGTTTATTGGTTCCAGATTTCTTTCCCTTCTTTTTTTTTTTTTTTCCCCTCCGCACATAATTTGAGATGCCTTTTCCTTAAAAGTTTAGATAAATATGATGAAAACATTAATGCATCATAAAGGTCAAAAGATTAAGCATTCAAAAGTCAGACAACTTCAAGAATTATTACAGCAAGATTTGCATGATCTATATCCATCTCAAAAGACATAGGATCAAGGACAGCTACAAATTTGCTCCAGCATTTCAGTCCGGTTTCTGACCTGCCTAAAGACTTTGTATCATGTTTAATTCTTTGCTCAGGAGTAAACTAGAGATAAAGTATTCTTCTGTGTTATCAGAAATTAACGTGAAACTCCCCTGATCTTGGTAGAAAAGGCATGCATAAGATGGAATTACGAGCATTTTTTTATTGTAAATCTGGTATTTTCAGGTATGTTCTCAGCCATCTGGAGACTGGGTTTAGACAAAAAATTCTATTACTTGTCACAGTGGCATAAACAATTTCAGGAAAATAAAGACTGTTCCATACATAGCAAACTAGCCTCAGGGAAAAAAAAACAGTAATGTTGCCTTGTAACAATAGCTACTAGGTGTATATTTCCAGTTAAGTTTGTATCTATAGATCAGTTCTGTTAAGCTGAAACTACACACCAGTTACACAGACCGGGACAGGCTGGGAGGGACTTCGCCATCTCTTTCGAATCAGAAGGATGGCTACTCTTCCCTCTTCTCAGTGTAGGGACTTTCAGGACAGCAAAGCTGGGAGGAATTAATTAATTGCCCCTATTGCACTGCGACTGAGGACTTGGGCTGCAATGTAGCTGTTTTAAAGGGTCATTAAGCTCAATTTTCCCTCTAACCCTTATTTTCTAAGAAAGTGATGTTCAGGATACATAAAAATGCTCAGTATGGCTGTGGGTAAAAGCAAAAAAAACAAAGCTAAACCAAATTAAACTAAACAAAAAAACTAAACTGAACTAAACTAAACTTATCTTTGTTTTGGGATGAATCTGGGAATTCAAATAGCTTCATGTTCTTTCATCCTTAAACCAGGACTAAATCCTGACTTCCGGTGTGCCTGAGAAAGCTCTGACGGAGCGCAGCAACGGCAGCCGGAAGCTCAAAGCAGACCGGGTGCTCAAATCGGGGAGGGTGAAGAGTATTTCTTTCCACGACAGACATCACTTGGCAGTTACCATGTGCAGCAATACGAGAGATAGCTTCTGGGATGTGGTGGTAGAAGTCCTCCTCTCTCTGAAGAAATAGCCTGAACCGCTAATTCACAACTAAAGAAAAAGAGATCGTTAGGACTGTTTTTTCTGAACACTCCACAAAAGTTCACATTAGTGGATAAACTTGTCTCAGATCATCTGCAGGCAATCTACCTAGGAAGCTTGCTTTAACCAGCTCTCTGATTACAAATAATTTACTGTCTTCTGTAGTGCCTTTTGCTAAGATCCAGTGTCTTGAACAAAAAGAAGCCAGCCAGTACAGCTTCTCAATATGGATTTTTATATTTGCCCCCTCCACAGCTGCAGTACGAGGATATACTTTAGCCGCAGTTTTTCATCACTTCTAGTAACATCATTTGGATCTTCTAAGAACCACCTAACTCTGTTTCCATATCTATCAGAAAAGCAACTGCAGGCTGGGGAACATTGCAGCCTTCGGATATATTTTCCCAGATATCGTTTGTGTTACCTGTGAGTAAGGACCGAGAAAAAGGCATTTGTCTCTTCCACAACTCTGTTTATACCTGACTGAAATTATATTTCCGATTTGACTGCGTGTTTTAATTTTTAATCACTTTCCCTCCTTCTCCATGATTAGAAAAGGATAAAGGAAAAGGCAAAATTACTTAAGTGAAGCAAAAGCAGTGCAGCTGATGAGGGAAAAAGACACATCTCTATACATAGCAGGTTTTAAAGAAAAGTCAATTTAATCAAATGATTTACAAAATAATAAATGAAACACAATGCAGCTTGGAATATGTTGCTGATAGAGAGATCAACTATTCTCCCTCATGAATTTTATCAGCATCTTCACAGTACCTTAAAAATGACGAAACCCTTACATGGCATCTACAAAACCTACTGCAAGGTGTAGTAAGGGGAAAAAAAAAAGGAGGCTATTAAAGAAAATCCACCCCTTGGGGAAATCTTCTAAGGAGGCAGGAGCGCTTCTCCTTCCAAGTACCAGTGTCCTCGGGGATCATGTAGCACTCGGTGCTGAATGTTTTATGGTCACCACACCCCACCTGGCAATGGGTTTTGGACCGCAGCGTTGGCAGTGGCAGCAGGGTGAGCTGGCTGCTGTGTTCCTGAAGGCAGCATGATTATGACAACCCTGGTGTGATCCAGAAAGGCGCCTTATTGCTTCCTGAGTAGGTTTCACAGGCAAATTAGGTGCCTGGTCACATAGGGGTTTTCAAAAAAAAAACCTCCAAATGGAGTGAAATGCTTAAAATTAAATGCTTAAATTCAAAAGACAACCTGCCAGACTCCCAATGCTGATCAGTGCAGCTGGGTCAGAAATGCTGTGCTTTAGCCCTCACTCCTCATTAGGGCTTCGGCAGCCTGATTTGCTCCAAAATGAGAGTTTGAATTTGTTTTCAGAGACAGTCTGAGTGATAAGGCAGAAATTTTAAGCGAAGTGGGCTGAGAGCTGTTGTAGGGTTGAGGGGTACAGCTCGACTGTCCTGGGGAGCC
The DNA here is from genome assembly GCA_013398915.1 of Dromas ardeola. Classification (NCBI taxonomy): domain Eukaryota; kingdom Metazoa; phylum Chordata; class Aves; order Charadriiformes; family Dromadidae; genus Dromas; species Dromas ardeola. The sequence goes on along the minus strand of VYZM01001252.1, from coordinate 20,520 downwards.
TTGAAAGCAGAGAGTGGCTGAGTGGGGGCCACATCCTCTACCCCTGGGTTGCGGCAGAGGCAGGAATGCAAGAGTTATGAGGCCAGAAGGAAGGCAGGCAAGAAGAAACATCAAATAAAAGCCTAGGGGGTAGGGCAGTCAGCCAGCAGAGGGAAGACACCTAGCCAAATATATAAATAATCCTGGTAAGCCAGAGTAGAACTCAGTAACTCCCCGGTGCCTGCAAGCCTGTGGGTAAGGAGCTGAGACTGGATCTTTTGAGGCAAAGGACAGCCTATAGCCTGGTGTCCCACCATTTTGACCATGTTTTTATGCTGCACTACACGCTCGTGTGTGCAATAAGTGCCTTCAAGGGTCATCTAGCACACTGGTGACATCAGGAGAAGCTTACAATATGTCTTGCAGTTAGGGCTTTTTTATATGACTTTTTAGATTAAGACACATTAATCACATCCAAGTCCTATGCTGAAGTGCTTTTCTGAACCTCATCTAGGTACATGTATAGTTGTAGCATGCACACGTATATTTGGAGTACATGTTTGGAGACATAATAAATTAGGAGCCCGTCTTGGGCAAGAGGCTGCAAACCCCAGTGTGACATCTATGTCCCATTCTCACCCATTAAAGGTGATGTTCCAGTTTGTGTGTTACTCCAGGCTATGGTTCCCTCTGCAGGGAAACAGGAACCAGCTTCTCCAACTGGATAGGGACTATAGCCAAGCTGTAGGCTGAAATCATCACCTTAGATCAGTGAGGTGCTCTGGCCATGCCCTGCAGAAGACAGACTCCAGCCATCCTGACCGCCTTGCACAGGGATCCAGCTGAAGAACACTTCTTTGTTGAACTCACCTATTTATGCCATTTTCATCCCCAGTGCAGTAAATAATTCCAGTTTTGCCTTATTATATTGCATATCTGACAAGCAGAGGCCAACACGGACTTGAGGAAGCAGAGCCGAGAGAGAGTATTTAACCTCCATACCAAAAGTTTCTCGGATTCAGCAAACTTACCTTTAATTTAGCATGGTGTTAAATACAGAACCGACTCAGCTAAGAACCTGGTGCATTAACATCTGAGTAGGGGTAAGCAGTAGATTGTAGGTACCCTTTCCATAGACACTCTGAAATTTATGGTAGGGGGAAATACAACCATAGCACACACAAATAAAATAATCATCCTGGAGTTGTGGGGGGTATTCTTTCTTTTTGTTAAAGTAATATGGATAAAGGCCAATATTTCATATCTGCCTCTTATAGATGGAGGGACCTAAACAAAATTATTTTCCAGAAAGGTTGAAAGCCCCACTACTTTTAGCTCCAGAGTCAGTAGCCATGGTCTTCAGACCTCAGCCAGGTGTATACTGAAAAGCAACCAAATGTTTACATTTAAGACATATTTCCAAATATGCCAAGTTTAGTATCTCTTCCTGTGACGACATTGTGTCACAAAACCCAAAGAACATCCACCTATGGAAAAAATAAAAATGACTGACGTGGAAATGAACTGATTTATCTGTTGCAAGAGGGTGATATAGCTCTGAATATCTGTCCCAGAAAAGAGGTGGAAGAAACATAAAAGCAGCAATACAATACTTTGTCATCAACAGGAAACTACTTTCTCACTAACTGTGAGAAAGTTTGCAAAAGCTATTAAGAGATCAAATGTGGAAAGTACTAAGAAAAACACAGTGTTAGCGCATTTCATGGAACAAAGTTCTTATTGCCATAATGCCCTTAAAAACTGTAATACTTTGAAAACAAGAAATGTTTTAGATATGTTAACTTAGATGTTTAAGAAGGTTTTAAATAGATTCTGAGGCTTATGCAGGCTACAAAAAGTCTGTAAAACAATAGTAGTAAGTGTATTAAAAAAAAAAAGATAAGATGACATTATTTTCTGCAATAATACAATATTGGCTGTGCCATATCCTGACACTGTCTCATGTGTGGTACATTCACTAAAGTTATTGGAATTATGGTGGACTAATGGAAGGATGAGGCCCAAATTAGATCCATAGGGAGGCTTTCAAAGAGGAAAAGGCCATTTGTAAAGGAATCAGAGTTGAGACATGTTTAATTCTCTATGTAAGCAACATGAAGTTGGCTTGTGTAACACCATTCAAGTCTAGAAGGAGCAGAAATGGTGGACAAGTTTGCTGATAAGAGCAGGGTCTTAGCAGACACTGACACACACAAATGTGGAAAATGCTGCATAGTAAGTTTTTAAATTGGTGTCTACCGAACAGTAACGTGCTAGAGCGTAAAAGTCATGATCCAGTCCTGTAAGATGTTACAAATAGATGTGACCCTTCATCCATTTTCCATGTGAGTTGGTGGTTAGAGCACTCAGTGTTTTGGAGGAGCCCTGCCCACCCCGCACGGCTGCACCCCCAGCACACAGCACTGCCCCACAGCCCTGAACCCCTCAACGTGGTCCTCAGGAGACACGGGCATTCCCCATGCAGGTAAGATCTGTGGCAGCCTGCTCTTTCTCAACACAGATGAAGACCAACGATTCACTCTTCTGCACAAGGTACAATTTTCAAGGCTTGACATGTCTGCCAAATCTCAACCGACCTCCCATGCATCACTCACGGATACTTTTCAATAAAGAACTATTCTGTCATATGTAATCCTCATACCTCCCAGCCCTTTTGTCCATAGGATAGGAGAAAAACAGCTTGCAATCTTTGTAAAGTGAAAAAAAAAAATATTTTAAAAAATATTTTTCACCATCTTGAGGCTCAAAGATTGCTTCATTGTCTTGATCAAAAATCCAATAAAAATTGCCTTTGAGCAGACTGCGAGACAGCAGATTTTTGTGCAGAATAGGCCAGGAAGTTGCATGGGCTAAGAAATGGAGGTAACATGAGCTATAGCTCTGCTACATCAGCTATAATATCTCATTATTGACGTCTGGTCTTTGAAAACGTATTTTCTTGTCCACTGCATGCTGGAAGTGTGGACTACAAACAATATTTAATGAAGACTGGAGACACAATACTATTCCTTAGGTAACGCACATAAGAACAGCTGAGGAAATAACACATCCAGGTTTATAGAAGAGTGTAGTGAACTTAGTACTTTTAAAAAAAGGTCAAATTGATCTCAGTCAGCTTCTCAGATAGAAGCCCTCAAGCCATCAGAATCCATGCAAAATTTAGGATTCAGAACAGAAGCTATGAGGGATGCGGCTTTCAGCTCTTGGTGAGGGTTTGGTTTCCTATGTTATGAGCACTGTGGTTTCAGAGATAATGAAACATGTCTATCAGAACCAGTTGATGAAGTTTGAAGAACAGGGTGAAAAAAAGTGGAAAAGAAAACAGACATCAAAAGAAACTGCAGTTCCATATGGTAGAAAACTAGTTGCACACACAGGAACCATTTGTACGGTCCCGTCTGTGAGCATAATCACAGCGGAGAAAAGGACAAATTTGACTTTTTTTTCTGCAATCTCCCAATAAGAAGGTACAGTGTCCAGTCTGCACGGGAAACCAGAGTTGCTTTGGGTTGGTTATGTTCAGGTGAGACTGATGCTTGCTATCGCTGCTCCTCATTTAGGGTTATTGCGAAAAACAGGTGTTTTGTGTGGTGCAGCAAGAGTGGGGCTGCACCATGAAGGGGCTGGGGAATGGGGTGCTACAGGGACCCCAGGGCTCGCCATGACCCCTGATGGGTGCCATCTCATGGGCACTGAAAGCCCCTGACACTTTTGGGAAGTGGTGAGCCCAGGAGAAAAGCTCCCCATGGCGCTGGGCCAAGCCCCGGCCAGAGACAGTGCAGAGATGGGGCCGAGATGGGGCATGGCTGAGCAGAAACAGGGTCCAGCACCCTGGGTGGAGGTGGTGAGCATGGAAGTCGCTGGGAAGCCTACTGAGGACAAGTAGGGCTTGAAGGTACCCTCAGGGACCTGCCACAGAAATCACAAGTCAAACCAGCAGCATTAGTCTGCTCAGGAATTTGAAACATTTTGGGTGAAGGCACTTTTTCGGGCAGTTAATTGAGGAGAAATGTGCCATGCTGTAGTCTTCTCCACTCAAGCACTTGCTAGCACAGCCCAGAAGAGGTGCAGAAAGGGCAGTCATAGGCGGCTGAGAGCAAGGAAACTGCCTGTAGTCCTTTGGTTTCCCCTGTGATTAGGAAAGCAGGATCTCTTACATCATCCTTAAATAATGAATACACAATGGCATCGCTGAAATTATGGAGGCCGATACTCCTCACCAGGACAGCAACGCAGGCACGCTCCAGTTTTTGGCTTGTTGTTCCGGTTCCCAGTCAGGGGACAGTCCACCACAGCTGTGCAACCCAACACCCCATTCTGGGTGGGGATCTCCACTTTCCGTTTTTGAAAACTCAGTCCAGATTTCCTTTCACTCTGGGGGCTTCATGTGCTGTGGCCGTGTTTTCAAATACCAAGCACAATGACTGCACTTTGGAAGGGTCTCACTGTAAACACTCAATGAGTTTTTCTTGCAAACTTCATTGTTACAAAATTACACACAACGTGGAAACAAAAACAGGTCAAAACCAATTACAAACATGCAATTTCTGTTAAGAATCCATTTCTCATGGTATGAACTCATTTTTTGGGAAGTTTGCCAAAGTATTGTTTCGAATTTATGTCCATCTCTACCAATGCAGGATTACAAATATGAAAAAGACGCCAGAGATTATTGAAGGCAAAAAAATGCGGAAATATGGATAAACTTTTGCTTAAAATCCCTTTACGGTATTTGGTATCTGTGTCTATTACTGGTTGTACAGGACGTTCTGGGCATTTTTAATTCAAATCCCTATAAGGGTGTGATAAAATGTCTGGTATTAAAAAACACCAACAATCCAAGTAATGCATGTCCAACAGGTAACAGAGATACCACTTAGTGGCACAGCCATTACCAGGAGCCCTCATTAGAGGCTGGTACTGCTCTGGTCCTTGCAGGTGCAAATTCATCATCTGGTCTGGAGTGTGGAGACCATGATCTGAGGGTCTGAGCACTTCACTTTCCTTCCTAGATTAAAACTTACTACTGTTAATTCTTCCAAACTGGACACTTAATATTTCTCAATGGAGCAGAAGTCCTTCAGTGGCTCTGGACTACTTGCGAGTTCTCCTTGTTATATACCTACACTCATTTTTTCTGAAGTGTTCCTAACTCCTAACAAATTTTAATCTAAATATTATATGTTGCCAGTAAAATGACTATTATACTAAAAAACCTGCTGACACATCGTTCCTGTGGGTGCTTTAGGCAACTCAAGAGCAAATTTAATTAGGGTGTTGTAGATTGGAATAACTCTATTGATAACAGTTGAATTCTTGTATTAGTGTAATTGGTATAAAAACTTGCTGCTCCCTTCCAAATAATTTTTTGGAAGAGAAACGATGATTAGACGGGTAGCTGTGTTGCTTAGGAATGTGGTTTAGTGGTGGACTTGGCAGTTTTAGGTTAATGGTCAGGCTCGATGATCTTAAAGGTCCCTTCCAACCTAGACAATTCTATGCTCCTATGATTACTGCAACAATTGGTAATAGAAGTAGAGGAGGAGGTGGAGTAATCAGACAGTTTAGACTATGCATTATAAACGCCTGTAGAATAAGAGATTAGACTACAAGAGACTGCTTGTGTGATAGCATTAATTGCAGAAGGCCGCTGTCAACAGCATAACATTAAGCATGGCCGTAGTCATCTTCAAGGTCAAATGTAAAAAGTTTTGTTTTCCTTGAGAACTGCTTCTATAAGGGTGACACTACAGAATGCCTTGGGGACGATACCACAGTCTCACCAGCATCTTTCTCAGAAAAAAAATGCCTGTCCCTGTTGTTCAGGAAACTATTATGATTCTGCCACCAGCAAATGCGTTTAAGCAAAGCAACGGTTGCTGTGGTTTGAGATGTAAAAGAGTTGCAAAACACAAATCTGCCCCTTCCCACAATTATAAAAGGGCTCCGTACCAAACAGGAATCTCTCAGGGGGCAGCGGACAGAGGGATTTGAGCGGGGTTTCCTGCCAGGGCATGAAGGGGTGGATTGGTGGAGGCTGTTGTGGCTGGGCCACCACGACATGGAGCTGTGTCGGCTTCCAGACGCATCCCTAGGAGCTACGCTGTCACCTGCCTCTGAGCTATTCCTGCAGTTTCCCTGTTGCTCGGGTCTCCAAAGTGAGTGGGATCCATCCTGTGTCCCTCAGCCCCGTGCATGCCTGGGTGTGGGGCTCGTAGGGTCACAGCAGCTGGTCCTGTGAGAGGGCACATTTTAAGGAGCAAGGTGTTCTCTTGTGTTTGTCAACATATTAGTCTGCGGCACTTATTCCACAGCTGCATGCACTATATAAAGCAAAATAAAATAACAACCATTTTATGTATTACAACTTAAATAGCAATTTGGTATTTCCTACAGGCTTTCTTGTCAAAACCTTTAACTGATTTCTACTTTGTTCTCTCCGTCCACAAAATAAAGCTATGGCATTGAGCTGAGTTGTTTCTCGTGAGGATTAAACAGCTAGAATTTATATAATATTTTAAAATGTTCCATGCTGTTTTGGTTAATAAGCCATGATCTATATTAGTGAGAGCATGATGAAAACCAGCCAAGCCTCCACTGTAAAAGAGTGCTGTGCTGTACACCTGCGCAGCAAGCACCGAACCTGTTTTATGCACTTCACAAAATGGTAATATTTTGCTTTTATAAGCTGCATTTGCTTCGGCCACAGTGCATTTTCTTTTATTATCCTGCTGGTATTTTGAAATTCATAAACAAGTCTCGAAACAGATTTAAAACCTGCTTTAAAGGAATAGTTCAGCGGCAGAAAACAACAGAGCCTCTGTCTCTATATATCTTCCGCGGCATTCAGCCTCTTCCCTGAGGTGTTGGACTTCAGACATGTTTTATTAACATTCTGGAGTTGTACCCTCCTGACTAACCAGCCATTAGCTGGCTCACTGATCCTTAACTGCAGATCACTCTCTCTCTTATATAGGCTGCATTTCCCTTAGGTTCCAAAATAATTAGTCTCCCGGCTATGGATGTGATTTCCGTTTAAAGGAATGCAGAAGAAGCACCTCAGCCACTGCTGGCGAGCATCCGTATTCACGCTACGCTCCTTCTCTGGTTGATATTCATAGAGCACCAGATTCCAATTCTACTTAATAATTAGGCTAATACCAGACATACTTACATTTGCCTTCCAGCTCAATTTTCGGCACAGTAAACGGGGAGTTGCATGCACAGAGCTCCCATAGCAACATGTTATTGTTAACCAAAGTTGTTTGCATCGCTCCATGTGCTAAAAATTCACCAAGGACCAATTCAGATGTCAGATACATAGGGGCAACTCCCACGGGATGTCAGTGGAAGGTTCAGAGGGCAGAATAATCTTATAAAAATATCACAGTGTGTTATGGTAATAGTCACCCAGAGCTATGCTAGGTCAGTACTGGCCTGTTTTGGACCACAGAGATAAAACCCCGTGCTCTCTCTTTTGTCAGAGCTGAGCCTAAGGGCGTCATCATTACAAAATATTTGAATATCGTTCCTCAAAATGTGCTCTACTGTAAGGTGTGATACCTCAATACTAAGGAAGTGACGGTGCTTTCTGATGAGCTGTGTGACTGCAACCATCACTTTGGAGGACTGAAGTGGAGAAAATCTGCTCTTTATTTCAGACTACAGAAAAAACACGGCAAATGAATACCACAGGGTCACCTTCTACACTTTAGCTCTTTTCGTATCCTAATGCCAAAAGGAGACAAGATAAGCTCAATGCAAATACTCATCAAATGATATAATAAAGGTAGTCTATTCCATAGAATATTCTGCCAATCTCTTCATTTAGGAAAGGGGGAAAGAAAGGCAATAAAAATGTGGTGCCTGAAAATCACAAAGAGCCAATGAACTTTCCCTGACTATTTAAGAGTCTAAAACGTCACTAATTGTTTTGGTTGCTTTTTAAGCATATGCTTTCGTTTAGTGGTCTTCAATTTATTGACCGTATCAAAAGCAATCATAGTAATAGACTAAAGTAGTAGAATTTAGTGACAGACTAAAGTATTTTTTTTTTTACAAAATGGATAGCTATCTAGTTAAGTGACTTTTGCTTCTCATACTTACCACACTCTGTAATTTTCGAGACTCTAGGAATATGTTTTAACTCAGGTTATTAGACATCATGAACAAATGAGAATGAAACACAAACAAGCAAACAGTGATAGATTCCCACAGATAGATCCTCTGCACCCATAGGTAGAGGTACAAGGGCTGCTCTCCTCCTTGTGCTGCTGTTGGCACGTTTGTACCTTACTAAGGGCAGGCAGGATTAGGCACAATCTGCCCCCCTGCCCAGATTCCTGTGAGTCAGCGTGACTCTGTGTTGTTCCAACTCCAATTACATCCGCCATTTTCAGGTGCCTTCCTGTATCCCAGTCAATCACAGCTGTAAAAAAGCTGTAATTCAGACACCTTGCCTTACTTGCAAATAAAGCAATGTAACTTGAATGTGTAAATACCAGCCTTACTTTTGCAAAAGTAAGCTAGAAAATAACATTTTATTTTGATAGAAGCAATTTTCTGTTTTTCTCTGTACGTGTGCATATACCAGGTCTGACATACCTATTTCTTAAAAGTATGACTGGTTTTCCATCCAAGCACGTGAAGCCAGGGAGGGAATCTTCTTAGCTCCCTGGGAGGGGAGTACTTGGGCAATCTGCATATTTACTTTCTTTCCCCTTTATTTTATTAAATTCCATCTTCCTTGATAAGTCATTTTAAAATGTCCATTTCAAGCATTTGCTTTGATCTGTCTTCCTGGTAATTAAATTGCCTGGCTTTAAATTGCCATAATTTAAAATAATCCTAATTAAGACAATTTCCCCAAACTTCAAATACTGGTTTTGAATTGTGGTGTGAAGAGAATGAATAATGATTCTCCGTGTATTGACTTTAACACTGTCTACAATTCCTGTACAAGGAAATCGATTTTCTCACCTGTCATGTTAACTAAGGGCACAATCCAGCAAATTCTTCTGCAAGTAAGTCTTAGTCACACAGCAATTCACTGGAACTAAGTACAGGAAGATTTGCTTATGTGAATAAGGATGTCCAGGGTAAGATCATCTGGATAAGTGTGCAAGTGTGTACGCGCAGTGAGTAAGTGTAAGCCTGTGCAATAAGCATTTCACACTGATGCTTTAGAAGATGTCCTGTGCAAAACAGTAACTGCAGTTCACATAGAAAGTGGAAATGAAGATTTTTATAGGTTGAAATTACTATCATGGATACACATCTGCAATGAATTGCTTTGGATTTGTATCTGAGTCATTTATGATGAGATGATCTGGCTGTCCCTATTTCAGCTCTTGGGAGAACCCAGTAGTGCCCGTGAATACAAAGGGGATAGACAATGCTTGCATCTCATAAAACGTATCTAAAAAAAATCAGTATTTTATTTTAATCTGCTACAAACATCACTGAATGTTCTGTTTTTATGACACATACAGAGTACTAAGAGAGAAGAAAGCTTATGAGCAACTGTGACAGTCAGGAGAATGTAAAAAATATATATCCTGAATTCCCAACTAGTAATAGTCTACAGAGGCTGTGAAACAAATATACATTTCTATGTTTACCTCAGCCTTTTATATTTACGTATCGGAATGTATGTTGGAGGGTTTAATTGTGAGGTTGCCAAAAGTAAAAGTAGTTTTAGAAAAGCAGGCCATGCAATATTACAGGGGGAAAAAAAAGATTAAAAAGTCTTTTGTTCAAATGGAAATACAGAAAACAATATGTTGTTTAAGCAGGATTTTATTTTCTTCTACTCGAGTGATGAAGAGGCTTTTGTAAAGAAAGGCTTTCATCTTATACATGCAGTACTCCATCACAACATAATTACCCTAATTTGTATTCCACTGTAGAAATAGGCTTTTTCAGCTTAAACAAATTAAGCAACAATCACTAAGCGTACATGACCAGCATTCTTTCAAGTAACCTGTTATCAGCTCTGGCTACAGCTTTATCTTGATAAAATGGAAATCCTGTTTTATTCTCCTACTTTCCCCCCAAGGATTATGCCAGTCAGCTCGCCGAGAGAGGCACCGTGATTCACTGGCTGGGGCGAGGGACAGAGTATCCAGAGACTATTTCCTACAGCCTCGCTAAACCATTATGTGATCTGGGTCAAATCCTGACTGCCTTTGGGCCTCTATTTAGGAGACAGCCTAAGTACACACTTAACTCTGAACATGTGAATAACCCGGCCACACTCAGAAGGTCTTTTTAACAGCTGCACGTGCTCCCTGTTGAATAGAGGCCCTTCTGCTGATCTTTTCCTCTCGCTTTGGTTGATATTATGTCCTAAAGGATGGCAGGACAAGCTCTACCCCCTTCTGTATTTATGTTATTTGTCCTTTACCTGTGTAACCATGGCTATCCCTGCTGTTTGTACACATTCTTCTAATTATTTATCAAACTCTGACCTGGTGGATCACTATCAATGAGGCTTTGCCTTCAGCACCTTCATCACCTTTTCCTCCTCAGTCCCTCCAGCTATGACCCTATGGAGAGTATAATGGGCATTACAAAATGCTGGACAGGAGCCGAGGCCAGGGCATCAACCAGCTCTGTCCCATCAGCGAGGAGATGATTCGTAATTCCACAGTAGCACCGCTGCTGGCCAGAGAATGGGCAGAAGCAGTGGGAGGTGCTGCTCTGAAAGGGATTTGAAGGACCAGCAGTGTCACAGCAAAATCAGGGTCTCTTTTTCCCCACTGATGAGTCTGGATGAGATGAAGTCTCACTGGTGCCCACTCTCCAAGGTGTAACCGCCGGAATGGTGTCTGGCTCCACATGGGCTTGCTGAAATCCTTACAGGTAAAAAAAAAAAAATAAAAATAAAAAGAAAGGAGAAATGGGAAGAGGCAATGAGGCCACAAGAGAGCTGTGACAGGAGGAGGAAAGGAGGTAACCTGTCTGCGCACAAGGCAGTAGTGACCAGAATTTGCATGTTTCCCCAGGAAATAAAAAAGATGCTGCCTTTAGATCTTCCTTCAGCCCCAACAGAAACTGATCCACCATGCAGAAATCTTTCCAAAGTAGGTAGCTCCCAGCAGGAACGAGGTGAATGGGAAGAGAACGTATCTACCTCCAAAAAGAGTGGGAACTATCACTGCTCCTCCTGTAAGTGCTGGAGAAACAAAATTCACCAGGCAGGCATGTTTGCTTGGTAGCATTTTATCAGCACGTTTGTTGTGATATCCTCTGGCACAGCTGAGATCAGCTGTCAGCAACACAGGAATTAGGGAATGCCACCTTCCCCGGACATCTCCCATCTCCCACTCTTTCCCTGCCATCGCTTGTAGGACTTTCCTTTCTCCTACAATCCTCACAGCCTGTCAGAGAGGAGCAATCACGAGGCTGCTTCACAAGGGAAGGTGAGATGAGGGTGACCACAGCACAGACTGGGCAGTGTCCTCACTGTTAGGGTACAGTCCCACCAGAACTGGACAGGGCAAACAGAGCAAGGGTTGTGATAGCAACAGGTCCCATCAACAGTCCAGCAATCTTCAGACAAAGGCAACGTAACCAGTCAGGTTTGAGGTCAATCCAGGAAATCCAAACAATTCAGGAGCAGTGAGGAACAGGACTGGGTATGGGCACACCTATGATGCAGCTCAGATGAGCAAATGGGCTAAAATGGGGCTCCTGAGCATGGGGCAGAGGGTGTGAATTGAGGTCCCAAATAAGTCTGGTCAGGGCAATTAGGGCTTCGATGAACTGGGGGCCCTGCACAGCCTTCCCTCTCATCATGGTATGACCTCGCACATCACAGCACCCTGGGTTTTGAGGAGTACTTGCTGTGAAAAGCTCTGATTTTGGCCAATCCAACTGGTTCCTGGGAGTGCTCCTCAGATCTGTAGCTTGGCCAGTTATTGAGGTATTGAAGCCTCTCCCAAAATGGTTTAGAGTCTGTCCCAAATTTACTTCACTTGGTACTCTGGTTGCCCGTGCACTATGACTGCTGGAGGGGCAGTGTGTTGGCAATGGATGTGGTTTGGGTGATGAGGCTTCAGGAGGGGAGACATGAAAAATGGGGTGAGTCTTCAGGGGTCATGTAAGCCAGGAGCCAAGGGTGGCCACAACCTGGGTAAGGCAGTCCCACAGCAGCCCAGTGGGGTGGTGACAGCAACAGGTCTCATTGACAGTCCGGCCATCATCAAGAAGAGACAAGGTCATGAGTTGGGCCCGAGGCCTATCCAGAAAATCTGAACAGTAATTCAGGAAGAGGCTGCTCAGATCAGGCATGATGACTCAGACCTGAGCTGAAATAGCGTCCATGGGCTGATGGTATGGATGTGGTGAGGCTGACCAGGACAATTAAGGCCTTGGAGCCCAGCACAGCCTTCCTCAGTCTCCTCTCTGGGTCATGGATTGCATGAATAATAATTCTCTGTCTCCCTCAGAGACAGCAGAGAGAAAGTAAGGAGCGGTGGAGCTCTTCCCTCAGTGTTTAACATCTTATTTGTGCGCAGGGGCTCCTGAAATCAATGCCTCAAGAGCTTTGTTAACTCCACCACCCTTTGAACTACCAAGATCCAGCACTTTCTAGCACCATATGGTGAATGCATTGTCCTCCCTTGTCATCACTGGATCCAAGGAGGAATATGAAACCATGGGCATCGAGAAATTGATACCAGAGCAAAGCTGTAAAGATTTAGGGGGCTTAAATAGCCTTCATAGGCAAGTGAGGACCTGCCAGGAGTATCCTCGTGGTTGATATGCGGATTATCACCCATGTGTCTTCTGTCATGCCACATACAGAAGATACTGATCATTCTGAGTAAAATGGGGTGGAATAACCCACACAACTGAGAGCCCTTTGTGTCAGACAGCTGTGACTAAATGAACATGCTGCTTGACCTTGAGATTCAGCCTTCTTGAACTCCTTTTCACAAGTATGAAATTCCCAGTGCTTCCGGCAGAAACCAGGAGATGGGTAAGAATGCACATCTTTGCTGTTACAGCAAAGACTGTAAGAGTAACAAAGAGTTACCAGGACTGGGGATTGCTTCTATTGCCAGTTCTGAGTGCCACCATCAGGAACAGATCTGAGCAAATACTTTATCTGAGCCCTGTTCTCTTTTCATCCCTCAATATTTAATTTGCATCTCTGTACTCAGAGGAGTTGTTACTCTATGTACCCAAGAAGAAAATTTCTTTTCCTCTCGATCAAACCAACCTGCCTCCCTCTACTCCAAGCTTTCACGCCATGGCTGGAATCCAAACAAATGATTTAGCCTTGCTGAACTTACTGCCTCTTTTAAGGAACTCCATCATCTCCTTCAGCTTGTCCATGCCCAGGAGTAGCAAATTCCAAAAGCAATCTTAAATTTAAATGTACCATTCTGATTACTGAGCAGTGAACCTTGAGGCAATAAATACTAGAGCAGGAATTCACCACAACTCTGTTAGGGCTTGACAGCCCAGCCAGCCATTGCGCAAATCTTTGTTAGTCCTGACAACATGTTTTTTGGTTTTTTTAATCAAAGGAATTACAAATTTGTTTTTAATCTTTGGGGTTACTCTTAATGCCTTAGAAAGGATCCAAAGCTGTTTAAAACTGTATTCACATTACAAGCAGGCAGTAAATTTCAAACTACTAGTCAAGCCCACTGTCACTTCATGTGAACAATGCCACAGAGAAGAGGCTCAGGAAAATTTTTCTACATGTACTGGAATTCTTTAATGCATTTCAGACACAGCAAGTGCTCCCGACCTCCCTGATTTTAGAAGTCACTTCCCTGGTTCCTGGACAGATGACCCTCCAGTCATGCAGAACTCTGGAGGTTTACCTCATACAGGTGCTGAGCAGCAATCCCAGTGATCAGTGCGCTCTCCTCCTTGGTCCTACAAGTGTGACAATGCCAGGAGTTCATCAGCAAGGCTCCAAGCCAAAGCTAATTTCTGTGCAATGGGGTGATAAACAGTGTGAGTTTATATTTGGTGATCTGTGGAGCCATCATGCTTACCTGGTTCTGTAACACCCTTATCCCCAGGGCTCTTGAGGAGGAAGTAAGACCTTTATACTGATGCAGTCTGAGTCCTCCCCAACCCACGAGTCTCTTTCAGTATTTCTTTAGGGCTCTGTTTACCTCCAGGCTATACTGGCATACACTTTTGGGTTCTTTTTGCACTCTCTCTGTGAATTTCACATTCTCATCCTTTTCCTCCTTGAAGAACTCTCTCCAGTTGTCTGAATCTCTGCCACTTTGATGCAGTCCCGCAGAACCCTTCAGTCCATGAAATCACAGGAAAAGCACAATTCCCACAGAGACATCACTCCGTGGTGTCAAAGCAGTTGCGATTCCTGTGCTAATCTCATAAGACATTTCATTAAACCAGGATCACTTTATCACATCCAAGTGTGATGCCTTCCTGAAATGTGCACATGCCCTCCTTGATAACTACTGCCATTTAGGGCTGCGTCTCACGAGCTGCTCGAAACGCTCTGCAAGTCGCCCTGCTTCCCATTCCTTGCGTGCCCTCCCTGCTGCAGACCCTGTGCAGGCTCCAGCTAGCTCTGAGGCAGGTGGTACTTAACTCCTAGTTTTCACATCACACTTCTATCAACGTCCTGAGGATGTACAAAAAAGTTAAAAGTTGTGTCTGATCCAAATCATCAGACTGGAGGAAGCCAGACATGGTCTCACTTCGCTAGCGTGGGAGCTCCTGCATGTTTCCCCAATCAGCCCTGCACTGCAGTGAGCAACTTTGGTGGGATGTTGGGGCACTGAGTGTCTCAATAGGTCTTAATAGCCCTGACCAGCCTCACCTGGGGCCTCCACCCACATCCTCTGCCCATGGCCCAGGATGTCCATTTAAGCTCAGGCCTGAGCATTCAGCCTTGCTTTAAGCTATATTGTTGAGGTGTGCTTGTTTCCAGTCCTATCTCTGTTCCTATCTCCTGGCTGTACCTTGGTCTACTGTCACAGCTTTGTCTCCAGCCCTGTCTCTTGCTGCTGCCCCTGACGAGAGTCCCAGGACAGACCTACACCTGAGTCATCACCTTCAACAGTCTGTGACTGTTGATGGACCTCGGTACCAGCACCCAGGTCTGCCCACCCTGCTCAGATCCTGCAGGACTGTGCCTGGTAAGGACTGTGCCAGGGCTCAGGTAAGGACTCCCTGTGTCACCCTTGCCTGGCCCCTGAAGCTCCTCTGGGATGGCTGGGCGCAGTTCAGGATGCCCTCAAAGAGCCCTAGAGACTGGATGGCTGATGAAAGCAGGGGATTGGGCTGACCAACAGCTGGGATGAGGCTGAAACTCTCAGTGGGGCTGGGCAAGTGTGGGACACTCAAGCCATCCCTGAACAGTCTCTTGGCTGGGAGCAGGGCTTAGGAGGGGACAACAGGGGTTCCTTGAGCAGCCTTTGAGGGTGGGAAAGGGATCAAATCACACCTGAGGCCATACTGTGGTGGGTGAAGGCTCAGACCTTCCCTGAGGAGACACCAAAGGCTGGAGGGGTGACAAGTCACCCTGGAGGCCAGATGGGTAGGGGAATCCAGCTTCCCTGGTGGAGCCTGTGTAGCTGGGTAGGGGTTAAATCAAGGTATCTCAGAGAAGTTATGCCCAGGATGGGGATCAAGGTGCCCATGAGGTCAGTGGTTCAGGATGTCCCTGAGCAGCCTAGGAAGCTGGGGAGAGAAATTGATCCACGCTGGGGAGCACTGGAGGCTGATGGTCAGAGGGGCTGAGGAAGCACCTATGAGAAACCACAGAGACCTGGGGATTTCAAGCCCTCCCTGAGCAGCCCCAACAGCTGGGGTGATCCAGGCTGTCCCAAAGCAGCCTTGAAGGCTGTGTGGTTGTGAGGTTCAGGTTGCCCCTGCGGACCAAGGGGGATCACAATGTCCCAGAGCAAGCCAACCTGATTTGGGTATTAAGCCACCCCTGAAGCCAGGTAGAAGATGAGGTCAAGCCCCACTAAGGTCAGGGGTTCTTGGGTTGCTCCTGAGGAGCTCCTGAGGCCAGGGAAGTTCAGGACTTTCCCGAGGGGGCATGATGGCTGGGGAAGTTGAGTGATGCTGACTGGGAGATTCATGCTCCTGGAGAAACAGAGGCCATGTGGCATGCACGAGCTTCAAACCATCCTTGAGGCCAGGAGGCCAAGATAAGGATCAAGCCACGCCTGAAGCGTGTGTGTATCAGGGTCACCCCTGAGGAGCCATAGAAGGGGAAGGGTGTTCCTGCTACTCACGAGGAGCCCCAACAAGCCCCAAAGCCTGGGTTGCTGGGCGTGGGGTTTGAAATCAGGGTCTCCCAGAGGAGTAGGGAGCTGGTAGCTTGGACCCCACCCTGGTTTCCCAGTGTCTGTGGCTGGGCTTTGGGGCTTCTCTGGGGTGCCTGACAAGCCTCCAACTCTTTAATCTCTTAGGTGAATCTGGCATGAAGGATCTTTCCTCACAGTCAAGATTTTTCTGTAGGTACTTAGCAGAGATATGCATGGAGATATTGACTTGACTGACTCTAAGGCTGAATTTCTGTCTGTCTCTCACAGTGTGTTGAGCAGAATGCTGATAGAAGCAAAGGCTGTTTACAGAATATATAACAGATACTTCAAAGAGGTTTTTCTAGCTTTGAGTTCTTCAGTCACAGGCTTTTGTGCATAATGCGTTTCATGTTCTATAAACTTGATACAATATATTCCTTATTAGATAAAGGCAGAAGGATTACAATTACTCCAGTTTTCTCCCTGGGTTACAGCTTAAAAGTTGGGCGATGATACAACAACTTATGATTTCTGTCTACATTCGGAATTATGTTAGAAGACAAAGGTAACTTTCTGCTGTAAAGAAGAGATCGAGGAAATTCTCAGCATTGAAAGCTACAGTTCCCCAGGATCCCTTCAAAACAACGAGAGGATAAGTTGTCCAGTATTCCAGCCTCTTACAAAGCTGCTTAACTTTGTGCATGTTAATAGCTTTAGTAACTGAGAGAGGAGTGTATATTGAGTTATGACATTACAAATGTGCTCCCATGCAGAACTAGGGTCTTTGTTTTTATCCGAACTCATATATCCTTTAATTATTCTAGATATTTTATTTTTCGTATTTCATTGTATTTTTGTATTTCATTTTCATATACAAAATTTTCTTTTTTTATATGTCTACAATTTCTTTAGCAATGGTGATGCACGTTAGCCTCTGGGTTTTGAAATGTTCAATAGTAACTGCGTATAACCTTGTTCCATTGGATATCTTCCTTTTCTTACAGAAACAAGATTTTATATTTCGTGTGCAGTACCCACTTCAATATAGAATAGGCAAAAAGACCATTAGTAAAACCTGTCAGTCAAAATCAAATCATACTAAAAGCAGAAAACTTCATGTGCAGGCGGAAAAAGATTAGCATTCTTGACGTTCCCCCCTCCCCCCCAGTGCCTTCCATATGCGAGGAGCCTTAGCTTCACTTGGAAACAGGCTTGCATGTGGCCGTTTCTCACTGTATCAAGCTCTTTATGCACCCAGCTGGCTGCGAAGTTTCTCTGTGCCGCGGTGCCTCTGTGTAATCCCAGCCAGTTTCCCTTTGCAGCTGTGGGGGGCCTCCTTTGATGTGCCTCTGTAGGTGGCTGCCGAGCCCTCAACTGGGGCCTGCAAACAGAATCTCTTCTGTGGAGGAAAAGAAAACACCCTGGTGATGCCATGTGACTGTTTGCTTTATGCATGCAGGAGGAACTGACGTCAAGTGCCTCAGGATATCGTTCCCATGCAATGACATGATGTTGCGGTGTGTTATCTCTGTGCATCGAACATCTCGAATGCAGAGCCTGCGGTGGAGGACAATGTGGTCTGTACCTCCCTTCTGCTCTTGGTCTCTCTTACTTTTGAGGCTCTCCATGTATACTGAAAAGATCCACGGTGTCTGCTTGTGACTACTCATTGCGAACACGGTGACCTCCTTTAGACACACTAAGAACAGTTTTCTTGTGTTGTTTCCACCTGTGCCATTGTGGTAGGCACCATGAATACCTCAGAGCATGTGCACACACATGCAATAGAGGCAACCAACGCTAATTTTATTTTTGCTACTCACTTGGGAGGAAAAGGAGAAGTCATTTCACTGCATGCAGCAGTGATAAGCCTAGTGTTCTCCTTTCCGTTATCACAGCTTTCACCTCTTCACTTTGAACATAAGTACTGATACAAGAAGTTAAGAGTGATGTCAAAAATAATAAAACTAAGCCAAATTTTTCAATATTATGTGTAAATGCAAGCAGGAACCTCTGTTCCACTGAGAGGACCATGCAGCAGGAGTCCTGTAAAAATACCCCAAGTTCAAGTTTGGATGAACGCAGTTGCCTAGCAGTTCTTCTCCCGTGTGCCTCCCTGTGGCATGGGAACATGCCAGTTGTTCTGGGACATCCTGGCTCTTGTTGCAGGATGTGAATGTACTCAGAGCCCCAGAGAACTAAGAATCATTGAATGGTTTGGGTTGGAAGGGACCTTTAAAGGTCATCCAGTCCAACCCCTGTGCAACGAGCACAGATATCTTCAACTAGATCAGGTTGCTCAAAGCCCCATCCAACGTGATTGTGAATGTTTCCAGGGATGGGGCATCCACCACCTCTCTGGGCAACCTTCTCCAGTGTTTCACCACCCTCATTGTAAAAAACTTCTTCCTTACATGTAGTCTGAATCTGCCCTCTTTTAGTTTAAGACCATTACTCCTTGTCCTACTGCTACAGGCCCTGTGTCTGTCCCCATCTGTCTTATAAGCCCCTTTTAAGTATTGAAAGGCTGCAATCAGGTCTTCCTGGAGCCTTCTCTTCTCCAGGCTCAACAACCCCAACTCTTTCAGCTTGTCCTCATAGGAGATGTGTTCCAGCCCTCTGATCATCTTCGTGGACCTCTTCTGGACCTGCTCCAACAGGTTTATGTCCTTTTTATGCTGAGGACGTCAGGAGCTGGACGCAGTACTCCAGGTGGGGTCTCATGAGAGCGGAGTAGAGGGGCAGAATCACCTCCCTCGACCTGCTGGCCACGCTGCTTTTGATGCAACCCAGGATGTGGCTGGCTTTCTGGGCTATGAGTGCACATTGCTGGCTCATGTTGAGCTTCTCATCCACCAACACCCCCTAGTCCTTCTCCTCGGGGCTGCTCTCAATCCATCCTCCGCCCAGCCTGTATCTGTGCTTGGGATTTCCCCGACCCATGTGCAATCACAGAATGGTTCGGGTTGGAAGGGACCTCAAAGATCACCTAGTTCCAACACCCCTGCCGCGGGCAGGGACACCTCCCACTAGACCAGG
>VYZM01001250.1:0-25495 GCA_013398915.1 Dromas ardeola | reverse complement strand
TGCGTGGGAGGTGGGGGGGGGGGGGCAGGGAAGCTTTCTTATTCACAATACAGTTTCTGTCTTAGGTTTTATAAATTCTTTCATCTGCGTAATTTCTAGTAGTTCTAATTCAAATATTCTACCCTGTATCTTGTGATTTGAGCCCTGCATAAGCTAGGCATGTCTGAGCATAAGCTCCTGTTTGGCAGCCCAATTTAGCTGCAATTTAAGCAGAAGTTTCAGATGACTTTTCTGGGTGAATTTTGCATATTCAATCTTCAGTGCATATATCACTTTGAAAAGATTACAACATACTTTATGAAAAGTCACACTTACTAAGTGTGACCAAAAAAAAAAAAATCAAGAAGGTTTCCCATTTTCTTGGAAAAAAAACCCCAGTGGTATTATACAAGTCTTTCCCTCAGCAGTTTCCTAATAAGAACCTGATGCTTCCCGGTGACTTTGTGGACCATTGCATAACATCTATTTATGTTACTACTGGCTCGCAGGATCAGATTCATAGTCTATACTTAAAAAACCTCAGTGGGTTATAAAACAAGATTGCATCTCTCTAAGACATGTGTATCAGATTTTCTTCGAAATTAAACAGTAATAAATTCAGATTAGATCCTTTAGGGCATTTTGAATTTCACTGATTTCTCTATCCTTAACTGGAAGAAAAATAAAAGAAGTGATAAAGAGCAAATCATATGGCAGAGGGAGAAAGGCAGAAAAGCTTTAGTGAAACATTCAAAACATATTTTTTTAAATATGAAAAAGAAAATTCGCCATCTCTGTTCCTATTAAGATTACATAAGAATTACAGAACAGCCAAGAATTTCCAGAATAAAAACATATAACAGCACGCAAAACTTTAATTTGGGATTAAATAGTACAACTACTCTATTTGTGCAAGGTTCAATGTGTTGAGAGATATTAGTTATCTTAAATAAGTAAGTTTTAATTAGAATAAATTACCTAGGGTTATAAAATGGTGTGATGTATGCTGTTTGCCTAGCTTGACTTACCATAAATAGCCAGATTTGCTGAAGCCTTTAGGCTGCAATAGAGTTAATTTTCTTAGTAATTTCCCTAGTAGCTGGTTCAGTGCTGTGTTTAGTCTTTTAGTATGAGGAAAATGTCAATAACACACTGATGTTTTGCTAGTGTTTTTCCCAAGTCTGGGACTTTTCATTTCCCCATGTTCTGCCAGCAAGCGCAGGTGCGCAAGAAGCACAAACGAGGAGATAAGGAGACGATACCCGTCAGCAGGGACTGCACATCAACAAGGTAAGAGCAGCCAACGGCCAGCCTGCCTGGGCACAGAAAAAGACTCCAATAAGGAAGACCCCAGACCAAAAATCACGGGGGTTGCCTGTGGCAAAGGGACCCTGGTGCATGCAGTGACAGACTCGGGTGGTGCGTGTGCGACTCCTTGGATGATATGTCAATGCTTGGGCAGTGGCTTCTCCTTTAACACAATGCATCTAAATATAATCACAGACAAAAATGGCAAGCTAGGATTCAGAAAAACAAATCCTTGACCTTCATTTAATCTATACTAAAGGAGATCTCCAAAACATGTTGAGAAGAAGAAAGCCCTATATAACGTGCAGTGTCATCAATCCTACTATTTCACTTTAATGTACAAGACTCACATTACTACTGCTACCACTGGACTGCAAAACCGTAGTTGAAACACAACGGGGAAAACTCTAAATGTTTTGCACCTCCTCTGTAAACCACTAATAGTGAGCAAACAGACCTTTTTGTTTGTTTGTTTTTGTAGCAGGTGGAGGTAAGATTTCTCAAAGGCAACCTTCCTGTTTATTTAAAACCAGCCTCTCAGCTGGCCTTTGCGTGCCCACCAGAGGGCAGGGCAGATATAGCAGAGGACTGCAGCTTTCCCACACGAAAGAGTACAGACCTTGTTAACAAAAGCTGCACTTTTATTTCCCGAAGAGGTAATTTAATACTTAGTGCTCTCCTTGTAAAAGCCCTAGATAGGAACAGGTTTAAAATCAGTATGAGTCCAACACTATCTTCTCACCTGGAAATTATTTCAGATAGCTACAGATACAAGACATTCATCAGCTTATCAGCCTTCTTATTTCAAAGTGAAATTATGTTTTTTAAGCAGTGAAGGCAACGACACGATGTTTTCACCAAGATTTTAAGTGATTAAAACAAAAAAGTGCTACCTTTTAACCACAGGGTTTAGAACAGTGACCAAAACAACAGAAGTGTTAATAAAATAAATAAAAGTAATTTATTAAACCACGAATGGAAGTTATCAGTATTTAGAATACCAAATTGCAACATAAATAAACCCAGCACCCAAACCCAGGAATAATACAAAATTATGCAAGTTTTAATGCAAACTCCAATTACACATCATACGCACACAAGAAACAAACAGTTAGAGTAAACAAGCAAAAATACTGCCTGGCAGTATCCCTTCATCTTTCTTTCCTGACACTTCAGTAAAATTAGTGTTCATATTACAGGCTAACCTTCCCTTCCTCAGCCGATTTCTTCATCCACCTTTTAAACTAGTAAGTACTGAATATTAAAAGTTCAAAGAGCTGTCCCTCGTTCTGCTTGGCTCAAAACATGTTTCCTACTAGCTCTACTATTTGTAACTAGAGTCAACAATTGCAGTTAGTAAATGCTATGCAATCAGAAGCATGAGCTTGTATTTTTCAGCATTCACGTTCAAATTTGCATGCTAAAATTTATCTTTGAAGAAAAAGCTAATGCTTCAACGTTCTTCTCAAAGACACGTGTAACACAAAATGAAGCAATCAGGCAGTAACTAGAAAAAATTAAGGCCTTTCAAGGCAGCTACAGAAACAAAGTGTCTGATGAGGAACAAACCCATTACAAAAATCTATTTTAAGAGCTCAGAAAGTGAACTATACCCCTTGGGGGACAGATGACTCACTCAGAAGGTAACAGAAGAAATTTACCTTGGAAAAATTAAGGCTCTTTTTCTAACTTTTCCACTTTTCTAAAGCCAGCATTTTTTTTCAAACTTCTTTTTAGATAGAATAAAATATAGTAAGATTAATTTACCAAAAAAGCTCCAACAGCCACTGTACTCAATGACCAGAATAGTTCTCAAAGAAACCTATCATTACTGAAAATTAGAACACGAAATCCCCCGTTTTAGCAAACATGCCCTTGCGCTTACTGACCTGTTACTTGGGAATTTGTCCATAAAACTTGGTCCTTGCTTTGGAGGGCATACTGCAGGTGGGAGAAATTAACTCATTAAGATCCAGGAGAAAAATCTCCGTCTTTTAGTCATTTTGATTTATTTCAAAGCTGAAGGACTTTATTAAAAGTGCATAAAGAATTGTTGACTTGAATGTGATGCTTCTAAAACCTTTGCATTCTTTGTGTATCAGTTCTTGACCTATAAAAAAAGCAAAGCAGATAGGGATTACAAAAGCCTGAACTGCTGTTACTGTTCCAATATGGAAAGTTAGTAAAAGCCTTGAAAAGAACAGCTATGGTTTTTTTTTCAAGTGAATATTCCGCATGTGGAGACCATCTTGTGTGGAATAGCTATTTTCTTTTTTTTTTTGTTGAAGTTAAGCATGAGGTATTAAAAGATCATCTGTTCATCTTCCACAACTAAATGGCTTGACAAGCCTGATATTTGCACAGGGGTGATAATTACTGTATTTGCATGCATGTGATTTACTGTGTGTTGATTCTGTATAAACAACCATGGTTTTATCTTCCAAAGGCCAGGCATGTAGTAAAAACTGTATATTTTTCTACTTTTCATTTTGCAGGATAAATAACATGAAACAGATTATTTCCAAGAACTAGTTAAAAGAGTGCACTTGTAATTTCTGTAACTTCCTGTTTTCCTGCTACTAAAGTGATAAAAAAGTGAAAAAAGTTTATCTCAAATCATGGTGAGGGCCGGACAGACCTCATGGATCCCTTCTAAAAACCTCTTCACCTCCCGTTGGTATTTTTTCAGAAACACTGCTTTTAGGACTTGCAGCTGCTTATGCTGACTTTGGGGAATTATCCTGCCTTGAAACGTGATGGCCAAGGTTAACGAACAGGGTTCTTTGGCATTTAAAAAAGCGCAAGACTTTTGATTTTAAAACCTTTATTAAGAGGTGTTTATTCTTGAAACTACACAGGCCAATCAGCCACCACCCCACTTCACCTGTACCAACAATAGCTTTATCTGGAAGCTCGGATTGGGACTAGAGCCCATTTCCTATTTCTGACAGTTTGCTTGCAGTTTTTACGAAAAGCTTGCATCCTCATGGTAGCAAAAGCACAGGTCTAGAGGTGATAACAAGAAGAAAAGAACTAATTTAAATTGGTAAAGGGTACCTGAAGCACTGGCACTCTGCCATCCTTACAGCACAACTACAACCTGTTATTTTTCTCTTCCTAGAATGCCTTAGTCAAAGGAACTTGAGTCTTCAAGCTCATCTGCCAGTGTTTCAGATACTGAAGCTGACAAAAAGGTGGACATTATATGCAATTCATTACTACTTTATTAACTCCTATATTTCAGGCTGGGGTTAAGGAATTAGGTGAGCAGTTTGTCACAACAGTGATAAGCAAACAGCCTTAGTTTTGTGTGAAGTCACAGAATGGTTCTGATTAGATGGGACATTAAAGCTCATCTAGTTCCAACCCCCTGCCATGGGCAGGGACACCTCCCACTAGACCAGGTTGCTCAAAGCCCCATCCAGCCTGGCCTTGAACACCTCCAGGGATGTGGCATCCACAGCTTCTCTGGGCAACCTATGCCAGTGCCTCACCACCCTCACAGTAAAGAATTTCTTCCTAATATCTAATCTAAATCTCCCCTTTCAGTTTGAAACGGTTACCCCTCCTCCTATTGCTCCACTCGCTGATAAGGAGTCCCTCCCCATCTTTCCTGTAGGCCCCCTTCAGGTACTGGAAGGCTGCTATATGACTATGATAATATCTTAGTGTTAATAAATATCATCACAAGCTGGAAGACAAAGCAGAAGCTCAGACAGTTAACACTTGGAAGACACAACACAAATCCACTCATGCTTCAACAGCACGCTTATCCTATTGCATTTTGCAGAGTGCTAAAAATCTTCTCCGTCCACAAAGCTGGGGGCAGAGGACCCTTCCCCACCTCCCCTCCACAGAGGTGTCAGTTGGCTTTACCTCAGAGGCTGTTACACACTTGTTTAGACCAACTTGTTCAGCCTCGAGTCCTGACGCAGCAGACGGCATCAGCAGGGCCCTCGGGATGCAGCATGTGCTATAGAAATAGGCAAGATTGTTAAATTATATTTTCAAGGATTTTTTGTTTGTTTGTTTTTAAGTATTTGTTTAAAACAGAAGCCGGGATTGTTTTAGCCTTCAGCCCCCAGCGCTTCAGGCCTGCTCCGAGGAGAGCCCCGCCGGAGGAAGGCGAACCCCCACCGTCCGCCGGCAGAAAGGGGAACCGGCGCTTTCCTCAACAGCCGCCCGGGGCTGCGGTTTCGCTATGCAAAGCCGCCGCCGCCATCGCTCCACCTCAGGACGCTCCTCGGGCGCGGCTCCCAGCGACATCGAGGAACCGCTGCGAAAGAAAACTACCGTTTTACCCATTATTTTGTGGTTGGTTTTTTTTCAGTGTTCCCCTGCAGCACCCAGGCCCCCCTCCCGCAGCCCCTCAGCAGGGGGCAGGCGATTGGTAGAAGGCCTGGCCCCAGCGACACCTCCCCTCAGGGCGGCCCAGCCCTGGGCTGGGCCTATAGGGCGGGCAGGGCCCTGCCGCTAGCCCCGCGGAGGCCGCNAGGCCGCGTTTCCGCCCCTCCATCCCCTCGGTACCCGTCCGCCGTGAGGCAGAGACTGGACGCACAGGACGCGCCGGCCGGCTGCCTTTCCACCCGAGCCCCCCCACCGGGGCGGGAACGAGTGACAAAGGGCCGCGTCCCCTTTAAACACCTTCCCCCCCACCACCACCCCCCCCACGTGGTGCAGGCCAGGGGCGGGGATCCCGCGGGGCGTCACTTCCGTTTCTCTCGTGGTGCGGAGGAGCCGCGCGCGGAGCAGGACGTGAGTGTTGGGGGGTCCACGCCTCGCGCCCCGGCGGGGCCGCCGCCATCTTCCCCGCCCCCTGCCCCTGCTGCCCGGGGGGCTCGGCACCTCCCGGCCGGCGCGGGGAAGGGCCGCGCCAGGCGGCCGTGTGGCGAGGCTGCCCCTTTTCCTCGAGTGCCCGCTGTGCCCGGCGGGAGGGATGCCCCGCTGTGGAGCGGGCCCGGGGCGGGAGGAGGAGCCGCTGTGGAAGAGCAGCTGCCATGTTGGGGGGGCCAACAGAATTTGAGTGAGGGAGAAAATGGCGCCGGGGAACCGCCCGGCTCCGCTCCCCCCACGCCGGGATCTGCCCCTGTCCGCTAACGACCCCCGACCCTTTTTTTGTGTGCTGCCTTTTCTCTGCTCCGCCCCCGGTGACCTGCAGCCCTCTGGCCGCCACCCTGCCCCGGGAGGACCTGGGCGTCCTTGCCCGCGCCCCCCTGTTCGGGCCCTCGCGCCTTCCCCCAGGGGGGCAACACGAGCCATGGAAGAGAGGAATAGGGGAGGAAAATGGCGGCTGGGATCCGCCTACCTGGTGTTCCTAGCTCGCCCTCGCTTGTTTTTCTCCTTTTCTTTTCCGTCGTTCTCGCCTGGCCCGTCTCATCCCGCCCTCGCTCTTAGCGGTGCTTCGGTGTCTGCTCACGCTCTGGCTGCCGGCCTCTCCCGAGGGACAGCTACCACCCCCCTTTTCTTTTTGCTCCAGTCTTCGCCCCCACCTTCCTCCATGCTGTCCTTCCCTCTTCCTGGTGCGGACCCCGGGGTTATCCCCTGCTGGTGCCCGCGCCCCTCGCATATGAAGCTTGTTCTTGTTCGGCTCCCCGACGTCATGTCACTGCTGTGCTTAATTTCACATTGTCCCATTCCGGCTCTCCTTTGCTTCCATCCTGCAGCGTGTCTTACGTGTGCTTCCCCATACCTGGTTTCATTTTCAGTACTGCAGCTTCCATCGTTGTGCTCCAAGCTGTTACGACAGAACTTACTCTACTTCAGAACCACACTGATCCATTAGCGTTATTCAGGCTCCTTTTTTTCATTTGCATATGTGTTTTTTTTCAGTGCCAGTTTAAAAAAACACTGCTATTCCTTTTTCTTTCCTGAGATAGGCTTCTTTAATCTTTTTATTAGTCTTTCCTAGCTGTAGTTTATGTTATACAGCTTCTCTCTGGGATATTTATTTTTATTCTGAAAGAACAGATGAGCTGTGTATTTGTTCCAAAGAGTTTCTAGTAGCAGACAAGATGTGTAACTGCTGTATCTAACCACATGTTTGCATACTAGAGAGATGTAGAAGCACACCTGGCAGCATGAATTCAAGCATGCATTCAAGGAAAGTTGAATGTCCACTTGTCTGGCAAATGAATAGACTCCAGTGGCTGATGTGTTGAAGCTGCAGTGGAGATATTAATTGCAATGCTGTAGTTCACTGTAACTGAGGTGTTTTTCAGACTTCTGTATTATTGGTGGGAACTTCAGCTTCGTGTAGGATGATCATGCAGCATGTTTTTTGCAAATCCAACTGGGTGAATTGTCCATGTAAGAGTATAAATGATGCTAGGGCCTTAATAGTTTATATTTATGAATGTAACATAAAGAATTCAACTGGAGGACAGTACTGTATTGTATGTCTTACACTGTAGTTTCTGCCATATCTAGGGGTACATGAAACTGGTGAAAAATTGTCCCTTTGTGAACAGTTCAGAAACTAAAACACTGCATTTAATAAGTTGCAGCAAAAAGTGGAAGAGATGTAAGATGGAAGAGTGCTTGAGATCACATCTACAACATGGATTAAAACTTGTATGAAAAGGCAGGAAAGTCTTTCGGAGGGTGTTGAATAAGATCAGCCTTTACAAACAGGTTTGAAGATGGCTTTCCAGCCATAATGGGACATATTCCTTGTATAGTATTCTCACATTATTCTTCTCTTCCTAGAATGCCTAAGTCAAAGGAACTTGTGTCTTCAAGCTCATCTGCCAGTGATTCAGATAGTGAAGTTGACAAAAAGGTGAACATTACCTGCAGTTTATTACTACTGTATTAACCCTTATATTTCAGGCTGGGGTTAAGGAATTAGGTGAGCATTATCTCACAACATGCATGTCATTCCATGTGATTTATCTGACACTTAATCCAAAACATCCCTGCCCCCCAACAACTACAGCAACAAAAAAAACCTCCTACCACCCAAGATGAGGTTTTGGGTGGTTAGGATGCTTTTTATCTTGCAGTAAATTTTTTTTCTTAAGTTGCATTTTGCTCTCTTCAGGGTTTTTCATATGATACATATCTAACCACAAGCCTTCCTGGAATTCTTTGCTGCTTTGAGGCACGTGGTAGAAGGTTTCTGTATAAGATGCCCCTGGTGGCAAGAATTTGGACTAATTTTGAGGACAAACTCCCGTCCCCCCTCCCCCCCCCCCGGCACCACCATTTCGGTGTCCAGATTACTTGTCCAAAACAAAAACCTCCAGTTGCCTTGTCGTTCATGTGCCACTTGCTTATCTTGTTTGCATGTTCTTTTTCTTTGTTTCTTACAGATTCTTACATTTACTCTAATACCATCTGCTAGTTTTTCACTTAAAAGCTGCGCCAACCTGAGTATCTTTGAGTTGATTAATTTTAACATATGTTGACTGTTTTACATGTATAAATTGAGTGTTCCCATTTATTTTTAATAGTTATTTAATTTATAAGTTTGTATAGATGTACCAGTCATTATGAACAAAAAGTAAAAAAAAAAAACCAGTGATTTTATCTTTTTAGGAAATGCTAGGTGGTAACGCAGACATCAGGTCTTTTAGCGTGGTATGTGAAGAGACTCAGTCTGTTTACTGAGTTCAAACATGACTTGGTTGCACTTTGCAAATTAGGTGTTCTGTCATGTCAAATCTTAATAGAAAATGGTCAGGTGATGTTTTTGGTAGGGAAATGTATTTCTGAAAAGGCATAGTCTAACATTCTGCTTTAGTGGGCAGTGAGGTGTTTTTTTTCTTTTTCTGTTATAATATCCTGTATTTGTTGGAACTGTTTGTTTTTTAAAAGAGGTCATCCACAATAATGGTTCTAGCAGGTGAGACTAATTTTTGGTATCTTGTATTACTCTCTTTTGGAGTGGACACAGTTACTATATAATCATTAGTAGAAATAGTAACTTCATCTGCAGTAGTCTGATTTACAGGTGATACCGTCTGAATGTTTTAAAACCACGTTTAATTTACCATGCTGTGGACAGAGATTTGACGCTGGCTTAAAAAAAATAATCTACTCTGACAGAGGTGATTTGCAGATCCTTTCTTCATTATCTCATCTATTATTTTTTTCTTTTTTAGGAGAGTTGTGAGGTGTCCTGCATTTTTTGTTGTACGTGGTGGAAAGGAAGGTGAAACTTCCATCAGACTTTAAATTTTTTATTAAAACTACTAAACCAACAGTAATAGTGTGCAGAAAGAGTAGGTTTTTTGAAAAGTATTTTGATCTAATTCAGTTCTCTTTAAAGCTAAAGTGTTATGGTAAACTTCACTGGGAACATAATTAGTCTCATTTGATGATTTTTATTTTTTTAAATTCTAGTCTAAATATACAGTATTGGATTCCTGCTGTTACAGAAGGAAGGTGATAATGAGCATTGCATAGTATTGGTTTGTGACCTCTAATGTAAACTTTTTTGTGATTTATAGAATGAGTTGTGGCTCATGCTTTTCTTTTTTTATTCTTGCTCCAAGGCAAAGAGGAAAAAGCAAGCAGCTCCAGAAAAGCCTATAAAGAAACAAAAGACTGGTGAAAGTTCAAAAGGTGCAGCTTCTTCTAAGCAAAGCAGTAACAGAGACGAGAATATGTTTCAGGTAAAATTGATGACTCTTAGAGCCTGGTTAAGGTAACATGTTACAACATATTCAGTGTAAATTTTACAAGGTGATCTGAATATCTTTACAGCCTAGTGCTTGGTCTCCTGAAGCCTTGGCTGAAGGGATTACGACGCTAGCATGCAGATGAGATGCTCAGAAAAACCGTTGTCAGGTTTCCGCAAAGTGAAAGAATCTGAGTTGTAGCAAATTATCTAACTCTCTTATCTTTGTTAACAGTAACTCTTGGGGTGGTAATTTTGTCTGTAAATATAGCACTTAACCATGAGTATACTGTAAATATGCGATCAGGACTATCTCTACATGGAAATGTTTTTTAATCAGGACGCTTGAAAGGGGTTCTTGGAAAGCAAAGTATGGACTCTTCATTCCTATTTAACTAGGTCAGGGGCAACTTGGCTCCTGTATTGTAAGACAGTGTCTTGGAATAAGTTTTGCTTGTTCCTTTGTTCTACGATGGAGGTTTTTCTCACTGAACATCCAAAAAGATTGTAATTTTGGACTTTGTTCCTCTTTTTAAGATGGGATGAATGTACGTTTTTCAGTAGCAAGATGCGTTTATGAATTCTGGGTATTGCAGTTCTGGGGTTCGCGGAGGCAGTAGTAGAGTGTGCTGAAAGCTGTGCAAGAATATATGTAGCTCAGAATTAGCTCAGAATTAGCTCAGAATTACTTGTTTTAGGGGTGTGGATCAAGACTTACTAAATGTCTCTGACTAGCTGGCTGGAAAGGAACTTAAATTCTTAGAGACGTTGATTTCTTAAGCTTATGAAAGGGTATGGGAGAGGATCCTAACAAGGTGGCCCCAACACAGAGTAAGGCAAAAGAAATGGTTTTGGACTGTAGCTGTGCAAAGTAATATTGCAAAAAAAATTTCTAGAGAGAAGACCTGCTTAACTGATCTGTAATACAGAGCAGTTATTTTTAGTGTATCAGTTCTCACTTTCCTCTTCATGTGTAGTTGGGGGAGAGAGCTTCAGTTGAAGGCAATGGCTGGACTTTCCCATCGAAGAAAGAATATAGTATTTTTAGTTATGCTGGGGCATGCTTTGAACCATGTGGGAAAAATGAGAGAGTGTCTTCTAATGAAGTAAAATGCAGTTAGAACTAAAAAAACCGGAAGTGTATAAGCTTTATGCTATGTTTGTAATAAGTTCAGAAATTCCAGCCTTGGGGAAAGTGGTTAAAATTTTTATTGCTCCCCTGATGCAAAAAAAACCCCAAACCCTTTTCAGATAAAAGCAAAAACATTTGCGTGCTCTGATTTCTTTCAACTTTTTGACCTAAGATAATAAAAAGTTATAAAAACAGACAGTAGAGGACTCCTATTAGTCTGATCAGAACAAGATTCATCCAGTGTTGAGTATAATACAGAAAAACTATTTGAATATCACCTTGACCTAAAACGTCAGTGTTACTTGGTCTCTGCCTGCCTTTTAGTTAATCAACAACAAATTTTTTTTTAGACAGATAATTGTGTTATGTGAAGTATTGTGAGTTTTTTCATGCTACATCAGCTTATGTGTGTTAACTAAGATGCAACTGTTTCAGTGTAGCAATAGCACTGTAGGTCTGAGGATACTTCCCCTCTCTTTCCCCCTACACAGGAGAGCATGCTAGATCTAGTTGTGTGTTAATTTTTTAGGTATGGTTTTGTTTGTTCTAGGACTACTAGTAATACTAGAAACTCTCATTTCTGCTTTCCCGTGGCAGTAAAATGATTTCTGATGTGCAAATGACTTTGCAGTAGAACTTAAAAGTGTGGCTTCAATTGATGGAAATAAGGCTCTGAAGCATTCATAGGACAGTCAGAAGTTCTGTGGTGTCCATATTGTGTGTGGGAGCGGTAGCAAATGATGTGAAACTTAAAAGCTTGTTGTTGTGCACCCTTAGGCTGTGTTCTTGAAGTATACAGCTTGCCTTAATATAGAGCTTATTGTGGCTGCTGTATTCAGAAGATTAAGCATTTTCATAAAGATCAATGTTTTATTATTTTTGTTTGAGACTGATGTTGGTGTCATGGTATTCTTGAAACTAATTATGAAGAATAGTATAAATGTAAGTAGAAGGGAGTTAATTCAGTATGAGACGAAGTATATTTTATTTATTTATGTGTCTTGGCCTTTTTAGGTTTTATAAGTAGGCTTGTATACTTTAGAATTAAATCATTTGGTTTAGTTGGGATATGGACATTTATCTTACTGCTATTTGCAATGTATTACTAGAGGCCCTAAGGACATCAGTCATATTAATGTGGAAGGCTTTAGTGTTGATACATTAGATTCCTGTGTGTGACTTCAAGCCAATGTGAGCTCTGCATCATGTACTTTGGTTAGTTTGACAAATGCTGTCATCTACCTATGCCTGATTTGGATAAGGTTTGTTAATGCTGTCAGAATGCAGTATTAATGCACCCAGAATGGAACAACATTGCATGATCAGGCATTTCACTGAAATTGTTACCTCAAAAGTCATCCATCTTTGTGTTGTCCCTCCTCCCCCCATCTCCTTTTTATTTATTTATTTTCTAGAGTTTGGGTCATATTTGCTTTTCAGTTTATGAGAAGTAAGGTCTTAGGTTTCCCAGTATAATGTCTTTATCTAGCATAGGCTTCTGAAAGAAGATAAATATGTAAGTTTATGATGCTCTTGAAAGGTGATTGGTTTAGCACATTAATTCTGAAACTTAGGTGGTCACTGATGCTTTGCACAAGCAATTTGCTGTGTTGCAGATCTCACTGTCTACAGGATTCTTTATTGTGCTCCATGTAATGCTATACATATAGTTATCAGCTAAGAAAGAAGGATTTTTTTTTGCTGTTTCTAATTCCACAGTGTGTATACTGTTTAAAACAAACTAGAAATAGGAGGAAAAATGGTGAAGAAGGTGCTTGCAGAAACTCATACAGGAAGTCAGTTGCATGACTGTGAAAGTAACCAAGACACAGTTCAGTGCTTTTTATTCTAAGAAATGGAAACCTGGAAATAATGTTTTTAGTGTCTTCTGATATATGTAATTCAGTAGAATAGTATCATCTAAGGAGATGTAGTATTTAGTAAAAGGCATATGAACTTGTCTCTGAAGGTTGAACTGCAGTAACTATGCTGCTATAAATCAATACAACCCTTGGATCACTACTGTAGTTATAGAGATACGAAGATGTCTTATATCACTAAAATTATTGTAGGACGTTCAGCTGCTTTATGAAAAAAGGAATTGTTCAGGAATGAATCTCTGCCAGAATTGCAGGCAATTGAACATCAAGAAACATCAGTTTACATAAATAGTTAAATCTGGATGTTGGTTGAGGCTTTTCACCTTAGATGTTAATTGAAACTGTACTTTAGAAGCCTGTTGAAAGCTTTTAGCAGTGGCAGCTTTTGCATAGAGTTCAACTAAACATTCAAGATTTAGTGTGAAAATTCAGCTGAAATCTAGACAGTGAAATACAACCTAACTTAATTTCAGCATTTTCTTATAGAGCTGTTTCCATTTGAGGTAGACTTACTGATCGAGTAAATGTGAAATTTGCATCATTGGCCCTAGCATTACTGTAGTTGGATTAAGACATATAGTCATCCTTAAAATTCAAATCCTAAACCCTTTTGCAACTGTATGTGCAGCTGTAATCTGTTATAATGTATTTGATAACCCTGGAAAAAAAAATGGTGTAGAGTTTTACTGCTTGAAGCTGTTCTTAGAGGTGACCTTAAAAGTCACTGAAGTGTTAAAGGGTAAAACCAAGACATGTTGTTCATGTAGGCTATTTGGAGTATTCTTTGCTAGCAGTGCTGATGGACTTGGGCATGGTACCAAGTCTGGTCTGAAACAACTGAGCTACCATGACATTATACTTTATTTTTGAATGTTAAATTTGTAGTATTGTGAAAGTATTTAATAAATCAATCAAAAATACTATCTTATAAACTGTTAATATCTAGTTCTTTTTAAAGAATGCTTTGAAGTAGGAAAAGAACTGCTTCAGGCTTATGGTATCTCAAGATGTCCTAATTGTTTTAAAATCAATTTTAGAGTTAATTTAGCATGATCTGCATAACAAGAAAAACTACTTTAAGCAAACATAAAGCATTCTTGTTTATGTCTATTTTGTAAAATAACAATTTATGACCTAAACATCTGTGGATGATTTTAGTTGATTGGAGAATTGTTCAACCTTTCTGGTCAGACTTCATGCTAGTAAGATGTTTTTGGGCTCTTGTTACCTTGTACCAAAATGTAGGATGCATAAACTAAGGAAGTTGAAAACTAAATGCTTTATCAGGGAGGAATATTCTATTTTAAAATTGTTTACTTTAGAATCTGTTCTTTCTTCATAAAGCGTATCGAGAAAGCGCATACACAATTCTAAGAACTTCTTACATGAATTGTATTTGATTATGTTTTTATTATCTAATTTCTGATTCTCAAATTCACATTATACTTTGAATTTATGTGAACAATAGATTTTATCAACTTTTGAAAGATCTTTAATGAGCCTACATCTGTAGTGTTGTCAGTGAGACTGCTCCCCTTCCACCACATTCCGTGTTGTCTCATGTGTCCTGTCCCTCCTCTTCCCCCCACCAAAAAACCAAAAAGACCTCATAATTCAGTTCAGACACTGTGGTGCAGAAATGGAATACCAGCATCATTACATACAATGCTACATGCTGGTGAACTTAAAGCATTTACATGGTTTTTTTTGGAACACCTGGTACAGTAAGATAGTCCTTTAACCACAGTTCCAATGAAGTGCCATGAGGACTTGGAACTGGGCATGGGACACTTGGTGGCTGACTTTCTTTTCCATCTGTATTTACTGTGCTAAAAAAAAAAACAAACCATCAACCAAGCAAAAACCCCTCTAGAAATTGTGGTTATCACATGTGACTGTCTGATTTGCTTTCTGTGCATATGGAATGAACTAAAATTTAGATTTGGGAGTAGCGCTCCCTCTTTCCTTTTTTGTTTACAACTGCTGCCAACAAAAATGCTTATAATAGACACAAAATTTTATTTCCGAATAAAGTAAGTTAGTGGCTTTTATAAGAAGTCAGTGTGTTAAGAATATAGGTATTTTTATTCTAGGAGAGCTACTTTTGCACTAAGCATTGAATGCTCAACTCGTTTTAAGTCGTTCATCCATTTATATTGTCATTACTTATTAGCCTACTGACTACTCTGGATTAAGCTTTTGATCTAGTTTTTTCTCTGGTGTCTAAAATAAGCTGCAGTGTGCAGTGTCACATGTCTGAGTCTGATACAGGGAAAAGTGAATGCTATAATATGTAAAATACCTAAAAGACCCTTATATGTGTTTTGACAGATTGGCAAAATGAGGTATGTCAGTGTTCGTGACTTTAAAGGAAAAGTCTTAATTGATATTAGAGAATATTGGATGGATCAAGAAGGTGAAATGAAGCCTGGCAGAAAAGGTATTGTTCTCCTTCATGTTATTTTGTATTAAAACATTGTCTACAGCTTGCTGGAGAACTTTGAATATCAGATTTTTATACTTTGTTGCCACCTGATATTTTTTAGAGTAATTTTTTTTTTTTTTTATAACTTACATGTTGACAAATTACTTGTTTTATCTGTAGATTATAAACAAAAGCAAAGTAGGTTTGTTGGCCTGAGTCTGTTTTCCTAAAACGGGACTCTCATTTATGGAAAGGCAGGCATCAAATACAAGCAGATTTGGTATGGGAGTTATAAACATAGCCAAACTTCCCCCCGCAGCGTTGATTAACTTAATCAATGCAATTTCTTTCTTCTATTACAGTTGGATTTTTTATTTCAAAATTCACTGAAAAGATTTAACTTACTCATTTGTGATAAGGTGTTAATTTCTTTAAAACAATTATGTCCTTCAGTTTCTATCAGATTTTAGATTAAAATAATTCAAACATTTAATGTGACTAATTTTGGAAAAAATACATCAAGATTTTAGTTGAGGTGAAAATATCTCAATTGTTCAAGTTTTGGTACTGTGCTTCGAATCTGCAGCACAGCATTAGGCGTTGTGCCTTCAATTGCCACTCCCATACCTGCTTTTTATGACGTGCCTTCGCTGACCCGTTGTTAGAACTTTGCCACCTGTAAGATAAGGATGTGAGGACAGTTGTACTGGTGTTTTGCTTAATGTCATGTTGTATCTGTTAAAGTAGTCTGCTTTTAATCAGTTTTCATACTGCACCAAGGAAAGAGGTAAGTATGAAACTCTGCTTTGGAGATTGAAGACATTTAATGTACAATCAGCATAAGGTTTATTACATTCTTCTGGTGTGTCCAGGAACCAACTCAGTCAGAACAGACATTTGGAAAGCTAGAGAAGTATTTTCAACATTTCTTAAATAACCACCGAGAATAGATTTGTATGAACAGGTGAACTGGTACTGTACAGGAGAATTTCTTGTTTTGGATTTGTTGTTGCTACTTAACAAAAAAGATTACTGTAACTTCTAAGGACTTTACCCTGCTGTGTTTTGAGGTGGCAGTCAAAAGTATATGCAATTTGAGTGGCAAACTACAATGAGATTTAATGGGTGGGCCTAGTGACAAAAATTGCATGATGTAGATGGAAATGTTTATCAATGTCGCCAAGGGGTCTGAATTTTATTAGGATAAAATTAATAATAATCTGATACAGTGTGTGAGTCAAATGTTCCATTGATAACACTTACAAGCTGCTTATCTAGCTGTCCTAAAACCAGTATAAGCAGTCGAAATTGTGTAATTAAAAAAAAAAAACAAGAAAAAAATATCCAACTGTTTAAATTATTGTGTCCGAATGTTTCAAACAGCAGGTCTGAACTGCTTGCAGTCGATCCGGTACGTGGTTCAGGCACATCTTGACATTTGGTCCCCTGATAATGGTTAGCAGACCTGAACTAACTGTTTCCAAAAGAAACCTGCACTCTTAAGAGTGGTGGAAAAGTGCTTAGAGTAGCTCCATGTGGACTGCTCGCTGCTCAAAATTATGGTGGTGGTCTGATAAGACAGTGATGGTAGAAGAAAAAAAAGGCTATGAGCCCCAGAAATGGAATTTAGTGTTTCACCTGTTTTCAGGTCCTGCTCCACCTACAGGGAGAAAGCAATGAAGGAAACCTGATCACTGAGGGGGGAGAGTTGGGGTAAATAGTAGAAGAGCCTGGCTAGAGAGAGTCTGTACTTGCATTGAATTGGCATAGAGATTGTAGGGGAAGAATGAGGAGACTAAAGCACCAAGGAAGCGTGTGCCTGGACTCAAGCTTGAGGAAATATAAATTTGGAACTGAGGAGGTGGGTTATGGGGCACTGAATGATTGTTGATTGAATGTCAGTAGAAACTATAGTGAACTTGAAGTGAAAAAATAACTTCCATGTTGGTTTGTGAGTGCTAGGGAATGGAATAGAGTTTCTCCAAAACGTTCCTTACAATATGTATTATTTATAGTGCTTTAAGGAGAAAGTGCTCCTTAGTGCTCAGGAGAAAAACCTGAGGAAAAAAAACAGAATTAAGGTACTTTAAAAGTGCATACAAGTTCAGTCCACAGAGGTATGGCTTTTAGGCGCCAACAGGAATACAAATGATTTCCAGCATCTCAGTCAGGGCTTTTGTGCTTCAATCAAGCAGGGCTTCAGTCAAGGCCAGAGCTGTATTTCACTTCCTATGTTTAGCCTAATACTTGTGAATGAATTTGTTACACCATACTCGTTTTCTTCATAATTTAAACTTGTCCAGAGATGAGATGAAGTCTAAAGTTAAACTGCAGTGTTCTGAAGGAGGAGTTTCACTTTGTAACTAAGATTACAGTAACTAAGATTTGTAACTAAGATTACAGTTAAGATTGCAGTAGCTCAAGCATTAATACTTATGACATAGACTTTGTGTATGAAACCAGCTTTGATAGTAATTATGCAAGATCTTGCACCACAATTTTCTTTTTGTCTGAAGTGTTTATTTTTAATGCATTTCAGGTATTTCTTTAAATCCAGAACAGTGGAACCAGCTGAAGGAACAGATTTCTGATATTGATGATGCAGTAAGAAAACTGTAAAGACAGAGCCATACAGAAACTTTAATCATTTCAGTTGTTTTAAGCAGTCTTTTTACATTGGCTTTTGTTTTCTAAAATATTGTTTTCCAAGCTATTGTATATTTGGATTGCAAAACAATTTGTAAGACAAATACTTTTTTTATGTGCATTAAAAGTGTATTCTGAGTGAGGCTATTTGTGTATACTTTACTAAAAGGAAATGTGATGCTTTCACCTCATGGTGTAAAATAAACAAATCAAATAATATGTAAAGCATACTTGTTTATGGCCTTTTGATTGAAGGTGTTTGCTGATAAGGCCACCTAATAGCTTTAGTCTTTGTTTTAGTTTCAGTTTAGTTAACAGTTAATAGGAATTTGTTTTCTGAGAAGATTTCTTAAAATGTCTACATAGAATTTTTTCTTTTCTTTGGTATTGCCCTCACAGCTTTATGCTTTAAGACTTGATACAAACAGTGAATACTTGGTAAAACATTTTTGTAGATAATTTTAAATACTGTATTTGCTAATTTACCCTATTTATTCAGATGTAAAGAGTCCTGAGTATATAGACTTTTTTGCATTACTTGCATGAAGTGTTACGCTAAACAATAACACTTGAACACAAGCCATGTGCTATTTCTTCACATTTTTCTATAGCTTGCTTGACGTAGAAAATACAGTTAGCCTTTTTCTTGGACCCTAGATTTTAGAATGTGATGCATAAACTTTTACAGTAATAGACATATACCTCAGAGTAAGATAGTATTTAAAAGCTCCAAATGTGGTTATTAGTTAGGGACCCTTTTCAAGCTTTGCATTAAGTTCATTCTTGAACACATACCAACTAGTTATTCTATAGAAAAGAACAGTTAACCTGTCTTTGTAGGGCTTTTGTTTGTTTGAAAGTATTGCGTAAACAATGATGCTTAAACTAGGCTGTAACACAGGTTCAACAGTCAAACAGGGTTAAAATTGCTTCAGCCAAAATGTCAGGCTATCATGCTCCTGCCCTGGCCACACTGCCTGTCCAGACCATTTAACTTGGCTTGCTTTGTGTGGCTTACATGCGCACAGCGGTTTTATCTTTTGTACAGAAGATACTTAGCGCTTACAGTGGAGCGCTGGTACATAGCAGATCATGACTAGCGAACTTCGCTTGTCAACTGTTGTTCTGTTCTCTTAAGAGAAGCTTCTGTCCATGGGAAGCTCTATTAGACTAGATGTTGCCCCAGTTGAAGGGCTTCTTTGGTAGGTGTCACAAGCAATGCAATGAAGAAGGGAAAATACGTTGCTTGAGTAGAACTTGGTGAGAGAAGAAGGAGCATGCCAGTATGGAAGTTAATGGTAAAAGATCAAAGTTATCTGACACATAATAACTGCCGTGAAGAAATGTATGTTAGTGGAATTGGAGAAGAGTTAATTTTCTGACTCATTTCAATTAATCGAAGGAAGAAGATGAAACAACTTCATGAAAATTGACATTTCAAGACTATGTACTGGATGTACAACTTAATTGGTTCGGCTTTAATTTTCCCATTTGATGTTAAAACTAATGTATTTTTTAAATTTTGTATAGATAAACTGGATTTACTATTTGCTTAATTTTGGAATATCTTAATATAATTGTTTATATTGCAGACATGCATGGAAGTGCCATACACAGGCTGTTCCTGCGCTGCAGAGTTTATAATTCAATACAAATAGGTATTGAAGGGTGAGGAAGTATGACTTCATCAAATTAAATATATATTATTTAATTTAAATATTATGACAGATACCTCCACCTGCTTTTTAACTTACCCATTGTTGACATATTAGAAATAAAGTTAAGATCTCTTTTTGTAGAGCTCAGGAAATCTGAGTTTTTAAGAACTGCTTGAGGGTGAATAAAAAGGTGAAGATAAGTTTGTGGTAGCTGATGCATTTTTGGGCACAGCATTCTTTTCTGAGTGACTCTTACAGGCATGTAGAGATATTTGGACCAAATAGAATAAATACGAAATATCTGCTAAAATTTCACAGATGTGTGAATGAAATAAATTGCTTCAGATCACTATTGGCAGGTTTTAGGTGTTTTTTATTTGCGGTATGTGTATGTGATTTTTTTTTTCCTTTAAATATGAAATTTTGCAACCAGATTTCACCTATTTTACCTCAAAACTTTCATGTGGCTACTATAAAGTGTATGATTATATTAGAGGGAACATTGTCCTCACTTAGATTACTGTGGTAGTAGGTCATTGGATGGCAGTTGTGTATCAGAGTACAATATAATTGTGTTCAGGAAGGTGGAGAATTAAAGTCACTCATTTGGGAGTAAGAGAAACAGTTTTAAATAGTGATTAGTTCTCTTGTGGAAACTGATGGTAGAGGTGTTTGAAGAAATCGGTATTTGTTAATCGAGAACTATTAGTTCCTATTTATAGACAACCCCATGCTGAATTTGTGATGATAATTACTGGAGCTGTTTATCCCATTTTACTTGATAAAACTTGGGGCAGTTTGATTTTATTTAGCTTGTGTGTTTAAAAATAGTTTTCCATCAGCCAGTTATATTTTTGCCTGTAATAATGATAAAATATCATATATTTTACCTGAACCAATCTTAAGATACGCATGAATGTCTTACAAAAAAGGTAACTAACTAAATAAACCAGACAGTTTCGCAAATGAACTCAAAATAGGATGAGCTGAATTGTGAGGGAATTCATTGCACCTCAGATGACTGATGTGCTTGTTACTTGATAAAAATTTGACACGTACAATGTTATTTTGAAATAAATAGGTGGTAGTGTTTCATCATGTAATTGTCTATGGCTGTAGTCTTTCTAATTTGAGAAGAAAATTCAGGGGTTTTTTTGAACAAAGATTATTTTCTTGCAGACAAAATGGTAGGGTACATGTAGAAGTGTCCATGAAAGAAAACTGTGCATGTGTGAAAAGGCTGTGTAATAGGAGATAAAAACGCTGCTCCCTTTCCCATTGAAATGGCGAAAGATGCATTTGATTCTTGATATTTATGCAGGTCATATTAGCAATATGTTTTATAAATTAAATTTACAATGGAGTTTAGGAGGAAAAAATACATCACAGTTAGAGCTGCCAAAGTACCATATGTGTGATAAATCAA
This sequence comes from Dromas ardeola, assembly GCA_013398915.1. Lineage (NCBI taxonomy): Eukaryota > Metazoa > Chordata > Aves > Charadriiformes > Dromadidae > Dromas > Dromas ardeola. Next base: position 4,421 of record VYZM01001250.1, on the reverse strand, counting down.
ACTGTCATGTACGATGTTGCTCTTATGTAGAGATGTTCATATTGAAATTAAACAAATGCAGTACTAAGTTTGATATTTCTGTTAAAGGAAATGCCCCAGTTACGTACTACTTATGTGATCTGTTAGCAAAAAAATTGATGATTGTAATTCTGGTAACTCAAATGTCATATTGTTAACCGTGTGGAATGTTTCATGTTTTGCTGTGGTGGTATCGACTGCAGAGAGGCCACTGGAAATATGAGCCCTCCAACTGTAATCACCTTAATGTTCAAATAAAAAATAGTTAAATGGCATACGTGTAATAACAGTTTGAACACTCGGAAATAAACGAAGACTTCTGTTGACATAGTGTTATTTTTAATAGAAATTTAGCTGCACTAAAACTTATGTTTTTCCTAACTGCTGTTTGTTTCTTGCAACTGTTTTAATTTGGAAAATTGAAAACTTAATCATCTTATTCTTGGTCCATGTTTGTGGGTGGGGGATTGATTGTGTAGCCCAGAGGGATAGAAGTTTTTCACTATGATAGAAGAACAAGTGTCATGTAAATATGGAAGCAGCAGATATAAACACACTTTCAAACATCAAACAGAAGGAAAGTGTCTGATAAGTTGCTACTGTTAAGAAAATGGCTGATTATCTTTTTCAGTGGAGTTTCTTTTTTGATCTGGCAATAAATGCAACTATAGATTAGGTAGAAAAAAAGCTCTCACCCGTTTATTTATTATCATTGTTCAGTTAGGTCAGTGTAGGCTTCTTTAGGAAGGATACTTGTTTTTCACATGCTTGCTGTGACTGATTTGTGGGGAGTGGATTAACTGATTGTGGCCTTGAACCTGACAGATTTTTCTTGAAGTAATTTTGCTTAGGTAAGCAATTTATAGCTGCAGAAACAGAAATGACTGTGGCTCAAAAGGAAGAAACGGAGTTTGGGGGATTGATGGAGGGTCATCATGTGCTACCTATTTCTCATTTACTGCTGACCACTTACTGATGGGGTACGTTTTTGACTGTAGCTCTGTTGACTTTGTATGGAAGAGCAATCTGATAGGTAATGTTTTTCCTGTCATGAATTAAGCCTGTAAGGTAAAAGTGAGAAGGTAGCTGCTGAAGAACTGAAATAAATGGTCTTTGTCTTAGTGGTGGTTTATCAGGGAAGCTTAAATCTTGCTGTCTTGTGAGCAAACGGACATGACATTAGTCATGGGTATAACTTGGTGACAGCTGTTCCCTTGATATTGCACTTTATTTAACAAAAATGTTATAATTTTTTTGTAAGATCTGCTTAATTTGGTTTTTCTTGTACTGCCTTTGCGCTTTCAATGAATCCATATGCTCATCAGGGATGGGATGGCAAATGAGGTAGAAACTGAGGTTGAGTTGAGGACTGAAGTTCTTAAAAACACTGTTATCCTTTGGAAGGAGGTGGGCTGTCAGTCCTAACGGTGAATAGAGCTTGCTGTAAAACTGAAAAAGTTGGTGAACAGACTGTTCTTGGAAATCTCTAGGCGTGTTTGATAAGGCTAAATGGAAAAAAAAAGTTTCATGCCTCCTTGGCCAGCACTCCTAGTAGACTTCTGTTAGTTACCAGTTCGCTTGGGCAGAAGTTAATGAGGTAAAAACCGCTAAAGTAAAGGAATGGTAGGACTTTACATAACCCTGTACTTGTGGTGTTATCTAAAGAAGAACTGGTTTACATCTGAAGATTTTAAATGTTTTATACTTTCACTAATAGGCTAATGTGTCAGAATAATTTTCAGGCTATTGAAAATAAAGCCCATTTCATCCTAGGAATAGAAAGAGTGAAGTTTTCTATTCACTAAAATATCACACAACAGGTCTGAAGGAGAGGCGGATGATGCTGTATATTAAGAACAAACTTGAGGTAGAGGTGACTCAACAATTAACTACTTGAAATTGAAAGTTAAGCGGTATATAGCAATAAAACTTTGTAGTCTGTGGTGTTGATTTTATGTGATCTTTGAAGCTTTTTGCTAGCTATCTCGACATGAAATGGCTCTGCAAGAGCACTGCTGTTTCCTCTGCTTTACATTTGCCATCCCTTACTGAAATCTGCAGCTCCCTTTGGATTTCCTCTATTACTTGTATTCTGACTGGAAGCATCCTTCCATCTCTTGGAACACAAGCTTCTCTGGCTACACACACGTTGTCACAAGACAAGAAATATCTTAACGATTGGGTCCTAACAATAGGTGGCAGATAAATATGTGGCTGCAGTTGCTAACACAAGCTAATTAATGTTCTTATGTCTTCATATTTATTTCTTTTTTAGCATTGTGATAAAATACACTTGAAATAGTTGGATTACTCTTGACAACATGCATACTTCCCAAAAGAAGTAATTTTCTTCATACTAGCTTCGATTATTGTCTGCAGTGAAAGTACTGGACAGATGCATTTTCCCCTAAAGTGATTATTAACAACTTGGAAAATACCACAGTGTGACAGTTCCTGGGGTAAAAATGAATAGAGCTACCACTTGGATACCTGCTTGCTATAATCAAAGGGGTTTGTGATTGCAGTGGGTTGGTTAATGGAAAGAAAACTCAGTTGCTTGGGTAGCCCAAAAAGTTCCTGAAGTGCCATGTAGGACATGAGTAGCATTTATGATGTTGTAAGGACTGTCCTTCTGGCTGTTCAAAGAAGCCTTTGAACAATATTAATTTGCAGTGTGCTTCTCCCTACATATACTCTACTTTTTAATCTTTTTTCTTTTTTAATAAGAAATTTGTCAGCATGCAATATATAGTCCTGTTTCAGTAGCAGGAGAACTAGTCGCCCTGGTTTACTGTCAGTCACTCCTCTGAGACTGGGTAGGGAAAGTGCATATATTTTTCTTGTTTTCACACAGTATCCATTATATTACTATTCCATAGTAAATGTGCCTTTTACCTATCAAACCAATTTGCAGTAACCTGTGGAAAATGTTTGTGGTTTGTCTATTAAAATGTTTGGGAACAACCATTTTGGGTTTGGGGGACTAGTTTTTTTGTAAGTAAGTTATCCAAATGTTTTTCCCGCTCCCCCATAAATTTGTTCTGCCTTGGTATTGTAATTTTCTGGCACTGTTTTGCAGGAAGCTGAAATTATTTTTTCCTGTGATCATTAAAGAGTTTTGCAACTCCTTATTTTTAATGTGCTCCAGTTGTAGCTGTTGAAAATGGACTTGCAAGTCATGGCTGGATGCATTTCTTACTAGATTTTGTTAGAGTCCTAGACAGTTACCTGTCTGAGACTGTGTGCTCAGTAGTCTGAGCACCTGTTTAAAAGTGTCTGTCAGGACTATAGAATTGGAAGCTTGTGATACGCCATGTGAAAAGGTGAGGAAAGGGAAATGTGCAGCTAAAGAAATGAGTTATTTTCTGAACTTTTTCAGGACGTGTTCCAGAAACAATACATTTTTCTCTTTTTGAGGGCAAAAACTAAACCCAAAACTGTTAAAAAATGCTAAGTGTAAATTTGGAACTGCTTCTGTTCAAACATGAATTCATCAGATGTGCACTTTTTTTTTAAGCAATATTTTTTAAAAAGTTAAAAGCAATGATTTCTTTTAGAAAAGAAATCTGTCTACATAAACACTATGTTTAGCACCACAAAATTTTTAAAGCTAATTGAATCTATAAGAATATATAGTTTGTAAGTGTTTTTATTTGTGCTTTTGATACTCTGAAGCATTCATCTTAACTGAATAGGTAAATTTCTGTGGAGCTTTATGAGAACTTTGGGGCCTTCCACAGGCGGAAGTCGCATCCTTGGCTGAAGGAAGAGACCTGTTAACTACTTGTGTGGAAGTTCTTGGACAGAGAGGCAGCTGTGTGCTTTGGGCAGTGAGTTTGATCTGTGTTAGGTCAGTATTGCCTCAAAGCCTCAGTATTAGCAGTCTGCTGTATTAATGAAGGGCATAATGACCTTTTTTAGAGTTTTTCTTGTATTTCTTCTATTGAAGTCAAATTTGGATGGGTATTTAGCTTTTTTAATTAAACGTTCTGTTTTTTGTGATTTTGTCTTCAAGAGGATTGTGATTAGTACACAGTTGAGAAGTTTCTAATTCTGAAATTTGTATATAGTTTGGATAATTTTCCATCTCTATTTTGCATCTGGTTACATCTCTGCTTGAGGCATTGTTGATCCACTTCCATAGGCATCATCGATCGGTGCAGTATGTGGGATGGGAGTCCTGCTGCAAGGTAAGGTAATACCTTAATACAGGTTGTCGCAGTGGAGGTGGGAGATGATGACCCATGTGCTAGCAAAGACATGAGGAGTAGTGATAGGTTGGCAACTGCAGAAATGTCTGAGCACGGTCAGGTGGGAATAAGGGCTTGTCCCCCCAATAAAGTGGCAAGGCAGTTAGCCCAGCTGAAGTGCATCTACGCGAATACACGCAGCATGGGCAACAA